>JAJOZX010009304.1:82500-167797 GCA_023014485.1 Bathynomus jamesi
TGTGCCAGTAAGGATGGACTCCTGGGGTCCATCTTACCCCGTGATTCGTTTTTGGTACAATAAAAATATTGATTTGGTAAAATCTCGTGTTTCAGTCTTTTCCTCTAAAAACCGTGACCAGGGTGTGGACTTTAAATATAACACCCCAAAGCACCACCACAACCCCTAAAAACCCCCAAAATTATATAAATGTGGTTTCTAACTCATTTTTGTGTTAAGTAGTCCGTCTTACCCCACCTTCCCCTATATCATCATCAGAATCGGAAGTACCCAGCTCAGTACCACAAGGGACAGTACTGGCCCCACTCCTGTTCATTATCATGCTAACAGACATAGACAGCGGAGTAAATAGCAACAGTATAGTAACATCCTTTGCCGACGATACAAAGATCAGCAGAAAAATTAGCGATGTACATGACGTGGAGGCCTTGCAGAGGGACACGAACAAAATATAGAAATGGTCAGAAGACAACAACATGTCATTCAACGCCGAGAAATTTCAGCTCTTGAGATATGGTAGAAAAGAAGAACTTAAATAGACTGCATATTATGCTCCAGATAGACAGGAAATTCAGAGAAGCACGAAAGCGATGGATCTCGGGATAATAATGACAGATGATGCGAAATTCGAAACACAAAATCAGATGGCGATAAATAAAGCAAAAAGAGTCGCCGGACAGGTACTAAGAACGTTCAAGAGAAGGGACAGGACAGTAATGATTCCCTTGCTAAAAACACTGATTATACCAAAACTTGAATACTGCTCAGTTTTGACGTCCCCATATAAAAAGGAAGAAACTAATAAACTAGAAGAAACGCAAAGGCATTTCACAGCCAAGATTGATGGCTGCAAAGAACTCAACTACTGGGAAAGACTACGTAAACTAAATCTGTACTCACTGGAAAGAAGAGAGAGAGTACATCATAATCTACATATGGAAAATGATCGAAAAACTGGTACCAAACCTAAAACTAAACCCAATTACCATTCAAACAACACTGGAAAATAGGAAAGGCAGAATGTGTAGTGTTCCCAAATTAAAGGCCCGACAAGGGACCTCCTCAACCCTGAAGGAAAATAGCTTGGTTGTCAGGGCCAAGACTTTTCAACCAGCTTCCTAAGGACCTCAGAAACGTAACGGGGGTCAAAGTTGAAGTCTACAAGAAAAGACTGGATGGATGCCTGGCTCATGACAGTATCAGATGAGCCGGGCGTGCCTGGCAAGAAAGCAACTCGCTCCTCCACCAGGCCAGACCTAGAGGCGGTACCACCAGCTTGACCTCCGTGTGAAGAGAGACCAACGCACGAAACAACATAAGGTTCATAAGGTATAATATATATATATATAATGCATGAACACGAACGATTTTGCATAACGTAAAAATGCCTCCACCAGGATTTGAACCCAACACCCTAGAATAGATGGTGACAATCCTGATCATCACGGTACAACACACACACACACATATATATATGTATCCCTCATACCTGATTTCATAAAGTTAACTGTCATGAAACTTATTTGTTTGGATGTTCATAAAAAAAAATTCCTTTTATAACGCTGATATTAATTACACCAAAACTATTATCGCTACAATATATGATACAAGGGTGCAGTAGTGAAAGTTTTCGTAACAGCTACTGCATAAATACCTCATTAAATAGTCCTGCTATTCATAATTGCATATCTGTCTTTAGCATCGTAGATTCTTTTCATTATTATTTTATTCCAAAAGACACAATTGCGTTATATTTTTACATTATTGCTCTTGATTGCGGGATCACGACATCCGATTGACTTGACATTCTATCGACAAGTATACCGTGAGTTAGATTAAGTTAGGTTAGTTAGGTTAGCATTGGTTAAGTTAGGTCAAGTTAAGGTTGTTAGTTTTGTAGAGTGTCGATTTTATGGTCTTGTGAATATAGGTTCATTCATTGTATTTAAGTAAATTTTGGTTCATCAAAAACCGATTATCGTCACTACGAAAATACGATAATAATAATAATAATAATAATAATTGAAGTCGTCCAATCTTTTTTGTGACGGAAAGGTTGCGTGATGAAGGGAATCTAGAGTTTTACGTGGAATCTGAACCACGTACGGATCACTACATCTGAACGCGGAGGACGGTCACCAATCCAACTACTTGAATAGACACGACGTCGTTGAACCATGCTAATCTAACGGGAAGCGATGTTGCGACGTGGCCACGACGTAGCCCAGTGAAACTGTAATAGTTTTTTCATCAACGGGATTCAACGAATCTTTTCTTTTTCATTTAAATTTCGAATTGTGGATAATTTCGTGAAGATGAATTGGGAAAAAAGTCGAATTCTGTATAAAGTCAATCGTCAACATTTTGAAATTCAACTTTGATCGTGTAATCGTGTAAGGTTTTAGGGCTCGCAGTATTAGAGAAATTTCCACACATTTACCTAGTTGTTATACAGTTAGGAAAAAAATTGTTTTGTTTTTTAAAATTTTGCTATGAATTCACCGCGAAATTACCCGTAAATAATACATACTTTCGCGATGAAGTATTTCCAATAGACTCTTATTAAATCAACATACCACTTTCTTAGTATTTCCTTATCAAACGTTATACATCAGAACACAGTTTACTTACGGAAATGATTCCATAGACAATCCTTTGAATTTCCTTCTAGAGATAATCCCATTTGTATTTGAAAATGTTTCTTTGAATTTTGTGAATTATTTAATTTCCTATTTATAGAGGAGGTATGGCGACCTTTTGAAAGACAGACATTTGGGTCAACCTTATGCTCGAAAAAAAATACGTGTGGGGGTAATTTCAATTATCACTTCGTGGAGTATGCCCCAACAAATATTGATAATCCGCGCCCGCCTCTGATCGTGGTTTGATCGTTCGCATAGAGACCCCAGTCTCTGGCGACTCGAGTAAGGAGTGGTCTTGGTGAAATATTCCCCGGATAAAATGGTAGACAAACTGAGTAAAAAAAGCTCATTCTAAAACTTAAAGAATAATGAGCTGAAAGAAGCCTCAAATACTTCGCACCAAACCACACCCGGGAGAATTAACTACTGAAGATTCGAAGGTGGTAGGTAGGGACAAAAAATATTCCTAATTCCTGATCGAGTCCCATTGATCTTGGACTCGGACGAATACTTCAGATAAGGCTACCATCCAAACGTATAAACTTACAATTAATAAATAAGAAAAATAATTATATGGTAAAATATTGAGGAACTTCAAAAGGTAAAGGACTCGTTAAGAAATCTTGTGAAGTCCCGACAAGTAAAATATATCTCTAAAGGGTCCTTTAAATTAGCCACCTGAACGGAGGGTGGAAGCACGTGAAATGACGCAACATATAATAAATCTCACGGTAAATACTGCAGCGTAAGTTACCGTCCGCTACAAAAGTTAATTCCAAAAATGAAGTCAACTAAGCTAACCAACAGATTTCCAATTGATTTCTTGTATAAAGATTATGGAGTGATCTTAATAATAATAATGATTAACTCAATATGAGTTAAAACTAAATCTCAATCAAGAGACAAACACTCTTTAAAGTTGTAAGCAAAGTAAGAAACTTCTTAAGCTTAACCCCCAACCTTGCAGTATATCTAACCCATACTTGCCAACCTTACAGATTTAGGCGGTAGGTTACCGAGTTTTTACTGAAGTGCATCATTTAAGGCTAGATTTTCAAAAATTTCTCGGGGGAAGAGGGGCATGCTCCCGGACCCCTGGCATTGATTACAAATCCTACCGCTTTAGCTTTCAAATGTTGGAAAGTTTGCTAACCTATAATTAAATACACGCTAAATAATAAACAAATAAATCACAAAATAAATATACACTAGAATATATACTGTACAATTCACTGATAAATCAGTAAAGGAAACAAATCACAAAGTATACACTGAAGTATATATTCACAATTAACCAAATAAATTGGTAGATTAGGTGACTAAGATTAATAGGAGTAAATCTCCAAGCTGGTCCTTCAACTGTAAGTTGGTTCAAAGTGTAAAATATATTAAACCTTTACGACAATCAAAAGAATAATTCAAAGTTACGTAATGGATTTAAATGCAAGGCTGTTTAGATGCAATTCTAAGAAAAAAACAAGAGAAAAAAATAGGATCACCTGATGATCAGGGCCCCCATGTATTCTTGTTTTTTGCTTTACAGTACCAAATATAATAATAAATTAAACTGAATGCCCGGTTAGGTCAAATGTATGCCCTTGACGATTGGTTAAGTCATGATATTTTCGTTAGTTTTAACGAAGATATCATTTGGTAATTGAGGCTGGGGGCCCTGATCTTCAGGTGATCCAAAAAGCAATAATACTTTGTTCTTTTAAAAGATCACTAATGCCTGGGTTAGATCGAATAATGCCCGGTTTAGGTCGAATAATGCCAGAGTTAAGTGAGGTTACGTTCTTTTTCCACCTCAGAACGTTCATTAATAAATTATTTCCACTCCAGTGGTGTAACTTTTATGCATGTGCAAGAAAGATTTGAAGGACGCTTCTAAACTAGGAATTTACCAATAATAAATGAAACTAAATAAGTGAACAATCAAATTCAAAACCAATTGTCTACAAAGGACGGCAAGCTGAAAAATCTATGTTTCAAAAGTGACTTTTCAAATTGAGTAAATACATTCAATTCAAAAAGGAGTACAGAATTCAATTTGGAAACGCGAAGATTCCAACGAAAACAATCACTTTAAAAGCAAAGGAAGTTATCTGCACGAAGGCAAGATGTAGTATATATGCAAGCTTAGTTTCCACTTTTTTACTCCCTAACCACTGACTACACTTATCGCACTGTTTCAGACGACCGGCAGTGTGGTTTACGTTGCCGGTTTCCATGGCGATGTTAAGCGAGTCTGCAAACAATATGGTATGAAATATATATATATATATATATATATATATATATATATATATATATATATATATATACACGAACCTGTCCAAGTAATTTTAGACATTATGAATACAAAATTTCAGCAAAAATGTTTTCACTTTTCCGCCAAAGACAACGAAAAACTAAAACGATTTAACTTAATCTAACCAAATTTTAACTGACCTAAAACAATGTATAACATATTTTAATCGGACATAATCTAAACTAACCCAACTTATTTAACCTGATCAAGCCACACTTTATCGAACCTAACCTAGTTATATCCAACCTTTATTTACAAAGACAAGTACGAAAAGCTCCATATATAAAATGAAATAGAATAAAGTAATTTTTTATACAATTTCGAAAAAAATTCTCACTTTTTTCTTTTGTTGTTATCGAAAAGGTAATAATATACTCGCGTCGAGAAATGTAAAATAAGGTGAAAAAACTACCGAGTAAAAAGGTAAAAAAAAAGGTAAAAAGGTAACAAGGCAATAGCCAAGAACCTAATTTCTCTTTTATGTAATAATAATTGTAAGTTTGTAAAACGTTTTCACTTTTCAATTTATTTATGAATTATTCTAAAATTCATTGATATGAAAGGGATCACTTTAATATTTAAAGTGTAAAATTGACCTTTTGGAAATAATACTCATGATTTAATGTTTTGATTGGTTTGTAACATAGCTGTTTCGTACTTTTTTGGATCAATCAAGACACAAATAGGAAAATATGGAAAAATAAACTGTACAGATATTCGGTTCCGATGGAATTTTAATTTTTCAGTTTTTATTTAGTTTTAATTATATATATATATATATATATATATATATATCCCCTCGGTGGTGTATTAGTGAGCATCGCTGACTACGAATACATCGACCCCGGGTTCGATTCCTGGTAATGGCAGGCGGCGCGCAGCTAACCCAGCTGTTCATCCTTCCACACAATAAAAATTAGTTAGGAGACAAATCGGTACCCTGGATAGCCTAGTGGTTAAAACGCTATGCTGCTGATCGGGAGGTCGTGAGATCGAGTTCGGCCAAAGGACTTCGTAATTTCTGACCGGCCGTTGTGGATCGTGGTTCGGATTTCACGTTAAGCTGTAGGTCTAAGGTGGGCCAACAAGCTTGACCTTCATCAGAATTAACAAATTCGGGCGGAAGCAAAACCAAAGTTAACGAAGGTCATATATAGGCATAAAGATTTAGTCCATAAAACGCTTTGGAAATTTGGAAAACCCATATAACTTTTTCCATCATTATTCGAGACTGGAAGTAAAACATGAACAGAATCAATTACATTAGTATTCAAGTTCAAATATACATATATATAACCTTACCTTACAAAGGTTTCGCGCGATGATTTCTCATTTCGCGAAGGTCAAGCTTGTCGCCCCTCCTCTCCAGTTGGCCTGGTGAAGTAGTGAGTTGGATTCTTGCGCTCTCCACCTCACATAGCCAGGTACGCCAGGCTCATCGGAGATTGTTCTGAGCCAGGCGTCTAGTCTTCTTTTGAAGATGTCCACTGCAACTCCCTTCGTGGTTCTTAGGTCTTTGGGCAACTGATTAAACAGTTTTGGTCCTCTCACTGCAAAACTATTTTCTTTCAGGGTTAAGGATGTTCCCTGTCTCGCCTCCTTCAAATTGGGAATACGACACAGTCTGCCGTTTCTCCTTTCCACCGTTGTTTGGGGAGTTATAGGGTTCAGAGTAAGATTAGGGACTAGTTTCTCCATTATTTTCCAAGTGTAAATAATGGTGTATCTCTCTCTTCTCCTTTCCAGTGAATATAGGTCTAGTTCGCGTAACCTTTCCCAGTAATTTAGTTCTTTGCACCCATTCATCTTGGCTGTGAAGCTTCTCTGGATCCCTTCCAGCTGTCTACTGTCTTCTTTTTTATATGGGGATGTTAGGACCGAGCAGTATTCCAATTTGGTTATCATCAGGGTTTTCAGTAGAGGAATCATTACATTCCTATCCCTTCGTTTAAAGGTTCTCAATATCTGTCCCGTTATTCTCTTTGCTCTGTTTACTGCTATCTTATTTTGTGTTTCAAATTTCGCATCATCTGTCATTACAATCCCTAAATCTTTTGCTTTAGAATTTCTCTGAATTTCCTGTCCATTTGGGGTATAATATTCCATGAATTTTAGGTCTTCTCTTTTTCTGTACCGTAACAGCTGAAATTTGTCGGTGTTAAACTTCATATTGTTGTCTCCCGTCCACTTGTAGATTCTTTTTATCTCGGTTTGTAGAGATCCTATGTCTTCTGGGTTTCTTATTTTTCTACTGATCTTTGTGTCATCCGCAAAGGATGTTACTGTGCTGTCTCTGGTAACGTCCTCATCTATGTCAGTTAGCATGATTATGAAGAGTAGTGGAGCTAATACTGTTCCTTGTGGTACTGAGCTGAGGACCTCTGATTCTGATGAAGATAATCCTTGTACTGTAACGACTTGCCGCCGCTCACTAAGGAAATATATATCCATTTCCCTAATTTTCCTGTTATTCCCATATATTTCAGTTTATATATTATGATTCCGTGGTCACACTTGTCGAACGCTTTAGCAAAGTCTGTGTATAGTACATCATAGTTTTCATTACTTTCAAGTGAATCAATAATGTTGTTGTAGTGTTCCATTGGTTGTGATAGGCATGATCTGCCTGACCGAAACCCGTGTTGGTTATCATTGAATTTTTTCTGAGTTTCCAAAAAGTCATAGATTTTCTGTCTAACTATTCTTTCAAATATTTTAGTGAGATGGGATGTAAGCGATACTGGCCTATAGTTTTTGGCCTCGGATCGATCTCCTCCTTTATATATTGGAACTATGTTTGCGCTCTTCAGGATGCCCGGTATTTCTCCCGTGTCTAGTGATCGTCTCCATATCCAGTATAGGGGCTCAGCGATCGCATTCTTGCAGTTTTTGATCAGTGTGGCATTCCATTTATCTGGTCCTGCTGCTGAGTGTGTTTTTAGTTTCCCTATGGCTTGTGTAATATCATCCGTCGTAAAGCCGAAATCCGTTATACTTTCCCCTTGTGGTTCTTCTTCAAAGAACGCGTTTCTATCGCATATCAATTTGTCAGTTTTTGGGATACTGAAAGATGATTCGTACTGAGCTCTTAATATTTCAGATACTTCTGTTAGATCATCAGATGAAGCACTGTTCTCATTTTTTAAAGGTCCGATAGTCGCATGGTTTTTCGACTTTCTTTTTGCGAAATTATAGAAGTACTTTGAGTTTGCCTTTATCGCTTCTATAGCGTCTTCTTCTTTTTATGTATGCTTCTCGATTGGTTCCTATATGACGACATCGATACTTTGCAGTTTATCACTTAATTTTGCAGTCACTCTTTTTCTCTTTCGAAACAATGCCCTCTTTTGTCTTTCAAACCTGCTTCTCTTTCCTCTTTGTTGTATCTTTGGGACATGTTTTTCCACAATTTCTAACATCTTCTCCTCTAACTTCATTAGCATCTCCTCCGTTGTCTTGGCCTCGAAAATGGTTTTCCAATCTATTACTTCCATACTGGATGTGACATCTTCCCAGTTTATTGCTTTGGAGTGAAAATTAAAAATTTCGAATTTGCTTCTTTCTGTTGTGCGTGTTCTTTCCTTTCCTGTTGCCTTTATATTAGTTGTTATTTCAATGATGTTGTGGTCCGATATCATAGTTGGGGATATTTCTACATTATCAATTAGATTACTGCTGTTTGTGAATACCAAATCTAGGCAGTTTTTTTTTTTGTGTTTTCTGTTATTTCTTGCGTTAACATAAATTCATCAGCTAGAGCTAGTAGCATTTTTACCTGTTCCTGGTCTTCTCGTGTGCCCCCCTTGTCCTGGTGTATACATATATTTTTTCCTATCCTTTTATATTTCATGAATGGAAAGTTAAAATCACCACAGAGAAAAATATTTGGGGTTGGAGAGTGTAGATCTTTTACCAAGTTTCTTACCTCTGTAATGGAATCTGAAAATTTTGAGGTTGGCGTGTTTGGGGGTCTGTACATTACAATTAGTACCATATTAAATTTTTCAATTTTTGCTGCTACACATTCTACGTAGTTGTTTGAGGTACTTATAGCCATTTCTGTTATGTGTCTTTCGCGTGTGTAAATAGCACATCCTCCTTTACGTCTCACTGTTCTGTCGGCTCGAAGGATGTTATAGTTGTCAATTTGTATTTCTTTTTTGTCAATACAGGACTCACAATTTTCACAGTTCGCTTGGCAGTCCTTTAGATGAGTTTCCGTGAGGCATGCAAAGTCTGCTCCGGCTTCTTGCATGAGTCCTTTCAAGTATACAACTTTGTTCGTGGAATGGTTTGATTTAAGGCCCTGTATGTTGGCCAGGATTATTTTTATTTTTTCTCTTTCTTTTTCGCATACAGGTGGTTCCGATTTGTTTTCCAATGGGGGTGCCGGTTTCGTTGCCTTGTGGTCCTCCGAGAATTTATCTCTTTTTATCTTTGTCGGTACCTGTTGTCCCGATAACGCATGAAGTGCCTTTGTTCGTACCTTCTGTTCGGCTCTCGGATTCCTATATTTATATTTGTCAGCTGGTTTTGTAATTGCTGGATAGTATTTAGCAGCTGAAATGTGTTGGCTGCGTCTAAAAAATTGGCACTCTTCTTTGACGTTCGTTTTTTCTGTTCACTCGTTGCGTTCCTTTGAGGGTGGTGGTGTCGGCATTTTTTTCCGTATTTGCAACTCCCATATCTTGCATAAGTGTTGCAGACCGTAAGATGGTGGAACATGCATTTCTTATCAAATTTGCAGTATCCACTTGTGTAATGCGGTTTGCATAATGTGGGATGTGCATATATGCATTGCCCATCCCGATATCTGCAGTTCCCTTTCGCGTAGTATTTACATACGATATTTTCTACGCTTTTACTTCTTTTCTTCTTATTTTCAAAGTTCTTAATTTTGGCATTATCATTATTTTTCTTTGGCTGTTTATTTTCTACTTTTTAGTTATTATCTTTTTATCATTTCGCTCGTTGGACCGTTTGACTACTTCGCCACTTTTACTTATTTCTTTTCTTTCATCTACAGTATGTCTTCCTTCCGTATTATATTGTTTATATCGTTATTTGTTATTAAATTGTTGTTCGTTATTATGCTGTTATTCGTTATTTCGTCTTCTCTCTCATCCACCCGGTTTTTCGTTGGGACCATTCCGGACCCATATATAATTTTATATATATATATATATATATATATATATACACACACACCGTAGAGTGATATTCGATGAAAGTTGAACTCCAATTGGTTGCCGACGTTTAGAACTGAAATCCTTCTCTGTAGTTTAAGACTTTAAATTAATCCTTAAACTTTCAATCCCTGACTTTCATAGAGCAATTTTCTGAACTTTCTTTCCATGAGATTTATTTGTGAAATTGGAAATCAATTTCGTTGAAAGATTCTACGTCTATGTAGCAACGGAACTGCTGTTATCAGGATATATATATATAATAAATAAATAAGTAAATAAATACCCGACTGGGTAGTCTAGTGGTTAAGTCGCTGGGTTGCTGATCGGGAAGTCGTGAGATGAGTCTGGGCGAGGAATCTGAAATTTCATACTTCCTTTCTGGGTCATGGTGCGGTTTTCACGTTAAGCTTTAGGTCTAAGGTGAGGATAAAAAGATATAAAGGGTGATCCAGAGAAATGGGACCCAAAAGAAACCCCTGTAACTCTTAAAGTATAAGTCCTTTTATAAAATCATACGCATCATTCGAAAGAGGATAGTTACAAGTTTGTACAGGATTGTATAGGTTTTGACAATACAAGACAAGATAAGATACAAAACAAAATAAAAGTGTTAGTTAAAACTAACCCTTCAAGATGACTGCATGGACTGTGGAACAGCTGCGTTTCATAACTGAGCAATATTATGAGCATGGAAGAAGTGTAGTTTCAGCTCAAAGATCTTTCAAGACAAATTTTCAGATGTCAAAATCACCTTCTAAGAGCTGAAACTACACTTCTTCCATGCTCATAATATTGCTCAGTTATGAAACGCAGCTGTTCCACAGTCCATGCAGTCATCTTGAAGGGTTAGTTTTAACTAACACTTTTATTTTGTTTTGTATCTTATCTTGTCTTGTATTGTCAAAACCTATACAATCCTGTACAAACTTGTAACTATCCTCTTTCGAATGATGCGTATGATTTTATAAAAGGACTTATACTTTAAGAGTTACAGGGGTTTCTTTTGGGTCCCATTTCTCTGGATCACCCTTTATATATATATATATATATATGATGAATAAAACCACGAAGGAAAGGAAACACAAAATGGTGCTCAAGCGCTTTCGTCTAATGACATCCTCAGGAACACTGAAGTACATAAAAAGGTTAAGCCTATATATAGGTTACAGAAAGAAAAAAAGAAAAAATAATAACATACATACACACACACATATATATATATATATATATATATATATATATACATATCTATATATACAAATACATACATACATACATACATATATATACAATAAACAGAGAAGTAAAAATAAAAAATTAAAAATTAAAACCTTAAAGGATTACCAGTGAGGCGTACAGATTTGTACCCCCACTAAGAAGGCCATATTTTCATCAATGTTTCTCCGCGCCCTTAGGATCGCCAGTCCGGAATACATCGATGCCGAATTGGAAAAAATCAACGGTATTGGAAGTGATTTGTGTTATCCATCTGCGTTTATGGAATCTTGTCTCAATAAGGCAAAACGAACTTTCTATCGTGTCAATATTAACACTCGTACTTTGTCAAAAATATTTTAGTACTTCCATTTTTCCCGGGCTTTTTAGGCATTGCTAATGTACTTAAACTTTGGATATTAATGTAGTATTTTCATATAACAATATTGTGAAAAATATCATAGTAAAAAAAAATAGCCCTACCAATAATTCAGGCATTATCTATAAAATTGGTTGTAAACAATGTGATTCCTTTTACATAGGTCAGACGGGAAAGGATTTGCACACACGTATAAAACAGCATCAATATTCCGTTAGAACAGGACAGTTGTCCAGTGCCCTTTTTGTCCATTTGTCAGAGTTAGCCCACTGTATTGATTGGAATAATGCTTCAGTTTTATTCCATTCAAGCAACATTGTTAATAGAAATATTCTTGAGTCTGCCATTATCCAACTTTCAAATAACTTCAACATAAGCAAAGGTCTTTTTCAACTCGATCCTGTTATTTTGAATTCCTTTAAAACAGATTTAGATAAGAAGGGTAAAACATTAAATCTTTGGTAAACTTGTCTTCTACTTTATTAACTTTTAATTTGCATTTTATTTTTTTTATATATATCGAAACCTGACCATAGGCAGCAGTGTGTTAAAACCCGGGCAGAGTTCCAGTATAAATTTGTATTTTTAATCCATTTGATCTTGTGCTAAAAATCGATATTTTTCCTTACAAATCTGTACGCCTCACTGGTAATCCTTTAAGGTTTTAATTTTTAATTTTTTATTTTTACTTCTCTGTTTATTGTATATATATGTATGTATGTATGTATGTATGTATGTATTTGTATATATAGATATGTATGTATATATATATATATATATATATATATATATATATATATATATATATATATATATATATATATATATATATATATATGTGTGTGTGTATGTATGTTATTTATTTTTTCTTTTTTTCTTTCTGTAACCTATATATAGGCTTAACCTTTTTATGTACTTCAGTGTTCCTGAGGATGTCATTAGACGAAAGCGCTTGAGCACCATTTTGTGTTTCCTTTCCTTCGTGGTTTTATTCATCATAAATATTTTTCACGTGTTACTTTCGTGAAATAATTTTCATATATATATATATATATATATATATATAACATGCCTGAGCACACGTGGTTTATGTATGAAATAAAACGCCCCACGAGGATTCGAATCCGGAACCTACTGAGCAGGAGTCGCAAGCGCTACCATCACACTATATCGGGAAAAAAGTTAACACAACTTGTCTTAAATTTAAACGACCGAGCTAGCACACAAAACTTAAAATACTCAAGTACTCAAACACAGGTTCTTCGTTGAGTGCCATTTTTAAGTAAAGTCCTCCAAAAATGAGTTTAGTGCCGTTTTTTGTTTGGAGAATTTTAGTACATTTTGAGAGCTTTCATAAGAATATTCTCCTTTCTAAACGCTTTTAACTTTCATTAAAAGTTTTCTCAACAATTAAATGAGCAACAAAAGGCTTTCATTATGAAAAGGTTTTTACAACTTTTTGTTTTCCGTGAGGAGACAACGCTTTCGCGTGCAAAGGTGTTTTACGATGTTGCAACCCTCTCGCACTCGAGATAATGGCAGTATTTAATTCATGTCTCTCTGATATAACACTGACATAGCTTGTGTTAACTTTTATCCCGTCGTAGTGCGATGGTAGCGCTCGCGACTCCTACTCAGGAGGGGTGCTCAGGGGTGCTCGGGCGTGTTTTTCAAACTATACAACCCCAGTGCTATACCAGAAAGACCTGAATTGAATGCTGCTAATACCTCGAGTGGGAGAGGGTTAATATCGTAAACCACCTCTGGACGCGAAAGTGTTTAAATATACGATAGGTTATGTTAACTTTTACCCCCTTTGTAGTGCGATGATAGCGTTTGCGACTCTTACTCAAGAGACCCCGGATTCGAATCCTGTTGTGGCATTTTGTTTAATATATATATATATATATATGTATATATATATATATATATATATATATATATACACACCTTACCTTACAAAGGTTCCGCGTGATGATTCCTCATTTCGCGAAGGTCAAGCTTGTCGCCCCTCCTCTCCCTGGGCAATGCAGGACTTCAAGGAAACCTCCGCCATCACTATGGCTTCTAGTTTTCACCCTTCAGCCAAAGAACGGGAAGCAATCAGAGAGATTCGACCGCAGGATCCGTTATCCAAACCCAGTGTGTTACCACTGAGCTACGATGCACGTGTATATTATATTATATATATAATATATTAGTGATGTATCGGATGTCAGATTTCAGACATCCGCGGATGCCAAACTTTGACATCCGTGCGGATGCGGATGTTCATGCATAAATTTGTCACCTTGATAATATGATAGTTTAAATTCATACTTAATTTATTAATTGACTTTCGATTTTTGGTTAGTTATAAATCTTAGATATTCGATAATATTAGATATTTGATAAGATAATTTTGTAATTATAATTTTTTTACATACACTCTTCTCTTTATGAACGAGTTTTCGCCATACAACTGTGTGTTACCAGGATGCGGGACGGGGACCCAACTCATCTTGCATCCCACCAACCACTTTCCCCAACCACCACCCTTTGGAAAGTAGTGTGCTTATGACATTGTTATGTATTGTAGCATGCATGACTCCAGATTCCTGGGATCTTGGGAGCATTGCTCCAGTAAATTTGACCATGAGAAAAAGTAAATTTGGGTTTGGGTTTTGTTCATCCGCTAGACGTTATGCAATTTTTTTGCGTATACGTTCTTGTACAAACCAATTTTTTAAATTACAAATTTAGTTATTTTAAGTTTAGTTGGTAATTCCATATTTAACAATTATTTTTATTTTTTGTTAAGCTTCAATGTTTTGATAATTAAAATTTTATTAAAACGTATATTTTTTTAATATAAAATTATCAGGATTGGACTATGTTCCATTGATCTCGGCCAGGTTTGATAAATTGGCCAGATAATTACTTGTGCGGTTTTAAGTAATCCACCATGACTCTAGAATTGAAAAGTTTAGTTAAGTTTAACTTACTTTTACTTACTTTAACTTACCTACTTTTACTTACTCTTCCTTACTTTTACTAAGTTTAAAGCACTTACTTTTACTTACTTTCATTGTACTATATTTACTTACTTTTACTCACTTTTACCATACTATATTTACTAACTTTTACTTATTTTGTATTTTTTAAGGTAGTCAATAATCAATAATGGATCCTAATATTGATGAAGTTGGAGAGAAAAGTGAGGGTGTTAAAAGGGGTTACTTTTGTGGTCAATGCAAGAACAAATATTCAAGAAGCAAAACTGGGAGGAACATTTTAATTCCAAAAAAAATATTTGTTACAATACAAGAGGTCCCAGAGTTTGGGCCCACAGCTTAGATATTGCAGTAAAGAAATACCAGGATGAAGTGCAGCAAAGAGATACGGCAAAGCAGTCATTTAGTTTGTTCACAAAATGTGCTAGTGCTAGACCTCAGAAAAATGAACCAACTTCATCAACTGCTAATCTAGAAAATGAAACTTTTTCACTAGATGTTTCACAGACTGAAGAAAGTGCTTCTCCTCCACCTAAGAAACAAAAGGTTTACATTATATTGCATAGCTTGCACAGACCCCAAAGCATGTGCTTCAGACAAACATTCTAACATAAAAGGTTACTTCAATGTTAAAGATTTAACCTATGTATGCAAACAAGGAGAAAATCAAGAGAGATGGTTTAGAAATCTGAAAACCCACCTGAAGAGACATTTAATTAAACTTCAGCATCATCAAAGAGCTGCTGTTTATGAAGTGATGAAAACATCTTCTCGGAACACTACTAAACGCATAGAAGACTTATGTGGCAACATCTTATACTACATAATGAAAACAAACACTGCATGGGCTCTATATCCAGTACTTCTAGCTGTATTACATAGGTCAGGTTGTGAGGTTGGAAATTTGAATCATAGCACACATGCGTGCGAGACAATTTGTGAGCTATTAGATAATCAGCTTAAAGAACAAACTGTAAAGTGGTTCTTAGAACAAACTTCAGTAACAATAACAGCTGACATTGGAACAATTTTGGGATTAAGCATGCTAGTTGTATTAGTTATGAGTGAAGAAGATAAGACTGTAAAACTTGCTGGGATAAATTTAGTACGCAGCAAATCAGGAGTTTATTTGGCCAATGAAATTTTTGATGTGTTGAAGTCTCCTAATCACTTGAAACTATCTGAAGAAGCAATTAAATCCAAGGTATCTGGAATGGTTGGAGATGGGGCTTTTTGTAAGGACAACGAGCCATTTAAAAACGAAATGAAAAAGTTGTTTGGAGAAAATTTCAAATTTCGATGGGACTTAATGCATCTTGTGAACAGAGCCCACGTTGATGCATTGAAGAAAATTTGTAAACTAAGTGAGCTTTTAGACTTTATTCAGAATCACTCTTCAAATCTGAGATCAGGCCTTGACTATACCAATATGGTTCTTGACAATATCATTGGTTTTAAGAGACCAAAACTCAAATCTGATACTCGCATGGTTAATTACGAATTTGATCAATTTGACAGATTTGTGGAAAATTGTGTGTTTTTTGATCATCCACAAGAGAAAGAAATTAGTGCCAAGTTCTATGTATTGATTTCCTATTTAACAAAGATTATGTTGCAAGTAGCTCAAAAAAACCACAGTTAGTGCAGAATTTGTAGAAAATATATTTTATAAAGAAGGAGGGAAAACTGTTATGTTAAGAGTGATGGAAACAATTTCCAAATTAGCTAATGGAGGAAATGCAAATGATGTAGTTTCTGAATTTAAGCACGATACCACAGGGCAGCAAAAGGAACTAACAGCTGAGGATTACATCCTAAATGAAGTTTACAAATACATCAAGAAACGTTCTGATTACTACCAGGTTGCTGAAGTTGCTAGACCATCCAGAACCAGATCTGAAAGTAGTTTTACAAAAAGACTCAGTGATAAATTGGCTGACAGAATATATAGAACAGCTGTGGAAAGGAATCACAGAGAGATTAAAGCATTTTGATAAAGATGGATCAACTGCCTGGAGTGAAGCACCAGCTGAAGGGACATTCTCGATTCTTGGTTACATTGTTGAACACAAAGGATCCATTAAGCCATCTCATTTGACTAAGCTGTGCAGAATTATGAAGGAGGGTCCAGCTCCAGGCACTAGATCTGCTGTAATGATCACATAGAAAGCCATTGATCAGTGGCCAAGCATACATGGCGGTAAATTCACAACAAATGCCTACATGCAAGGTCTAACATCGTCCACTGTTGCTGCTGCAATGAATAAATAAACTTAAGGTGAGTTATAAACTGCACATTATTGTATTATTATGTTTAGCTAAAACAATTTGTAATTGGTATGTCGTCAATTCAAGAGTTTACTATCATTAACCTATCTAGTAGTGTAAGGGGAAAAAAAGTAAATTCAGAGCTGTGCTCCAGTAAATTTTTTCAAATCTGGAGTCATGGTAGCATGAACAATTAATTATACAAATACACAACAGACATTGCCAATTACATTAAAGATCAAATGAAGGCTGTACAAGTTTCAGTATTTGAACTGAATGAGGGGCAAATTGTACTTCAAAAATAGCAAATTAGTAAATAGTACACATCCGCATCCCGCAGGTGCGGATGCGGATGTGACATCACTAATATATATATATATATATATATATATATCAGTTACACATAGAGGAATAAATATGGATTACCATCGGAATAAGGTACACATAAGTGTCAACGTTCATGGCAATATTGGGGATATACCACTTGTGATACGTCAGGTGAGATAAGCATCTCCATTTACACACCTCACAAACTATTTCCTCATTATTATTATTAGTAGTAGTAGTATGAGTAACAGTAGTATTTTACAAATAAAGGTACAGGGTGCTGCTCAAATGTTTTAGAATTGTATATAATTACTTCTCTGAAATAAATTTTTGGTGTTTTTCTGTCCAGGTGATAAACGAGTAGAAATATATTTTCCTGTCTATTTCTCATTCAGAGGTTCGTTTCTGGGGAAACGGTGTCCAAGTATAAATAGGGAATCGCAGTTATTTATTATTGTTTTTGAAACACAGACGTTCGCCTTATTTTTCACTTCTCTACACAATAAATCTCATGTTTGAGAGACTTCACCCCACCCACCCGTATTTTTCAACCGCTACTGTCGTAAATTCAGTTATGATATGTACTCGTGTATATATATATATATATATATATATATATATATGTGTGTGTGTGTGTGTGTGTGATGAAATTCACAATTAGACACTTGAAATAAATAAATGATGCACACCCACAAGATTTTTTTTGTGGGTGTGCATTAACCTTGGTTTAGCTTCTGCCCGAATTGTTCATTCCGACGAAGGTCAAGCTTGTCACTCCACCTTAGACCTACAGTTTTACTCTTTACTAATGATAGGTTACATAGGTTTGGTGGCGGCGTTTTGCTGTACATTCGTAATTCCTTAGGGCTATCGAGGTGAAGATAGATTTTCCGGCAGCAATTAATGCGTTGAAGTTAGGGCGCGTAGTATTAGTTTTAATTTTGTTGTTGTTTATGGACCTCCCGTTCAACCCCTCGATACCGATACTAGATTTTACTCGCTTCTTGGTAACTTTCTTGACAATCGGAATAGTATAATTGTCGGAGACTTTAACTGCCCTTATGTTAATTACGAGACTTTTACTGGTAATGATGAGGATTTGAGATTGATTGAGTTCATGAAAGATAATTTTTTACGACAGATGGTTACCGAACCAACGCGCGGTGACAATATTTTAGATTTGATGATGACGAACGGCGAAAATATAGTCGATGGTTTAGAAGTAGGCGAGAGTTTAGGATGTAGTGATCATCAAATTCTTAGGTTTAAGTTATTGATAGAAAACACTAAGGATAGTAACGTAATAGAAATCCCTGATTTTCGTAGGGCCAATTTTGATAGTTTTGCGGAAAGGATGAGAGTAGTGGACTGGGATAACTTATTTATGGTAATGACACAAATTTGCATTGGGAGGCGTTTAAAGAAAGTTTGATGAATATTGAAAGGGAGTTTATTCCTCGTAGGCCCAAGCGCGCTAGAAATCATGGTAGGCCCAAGTGGTGGACTAGGGAAACAGGCGAGTTCATAAACGAGCGTAACAGAGCGTATACACTTAATAAGCGCAATGGCACGGCAGCTAACTTTAATAGATATATCGAGCTTAGACGTCAGGTTAAAAGATCAGTTAGGAATGCTAAGCGTAATTTAGAGATACTTATAGCTGCAGATAGTAAACATAATTCAAAAAAGTTTTTTGAATACGTCAATAATCGTAAGCCGATAAAAGATAACATAGGCCCTCTAGTGGATGTTAACGGCGCTTTGGCTTCTGACGCTCAAGCGATGGCGGGTATTTTCAATAACTTTTTTGCGGCAGTTTTTATCGTAGAAGACGTAAATAATGTCCCCGATGTGGACAACATCGTTCCATTTTAGTAGTGAGACTATTTTGGATGAAATAACTGTTTACGAGGGTGAGATTGCGCATTATATCGATAGGCTAAAAGTTAGCAAGGCTCCAGGCCCTGACGCTTTTTATCCCAAACATTTGAAAGGTTTGAAAGACGTTATCGTAGGCCCCTTAACGAAGATTTTTAATCAGTCACTCGAAACGGGGATTATTCCTGAAGACTTCAAATTAGCTAACGTCACGCCTATTTTTAAAAAAGGTGACCGCACAGTAGCTAGCAATTATAGGCCCATTAGCGTAACGTCAATTGTCGGTAAACTTTTGGAATCCGTAGTGAGGGATCGTATCATCGATCACTTAGAATGTAGAGATTTGATTAATAGTAGTCAGCATGGGTTTCGACGCCATAGATCTTGTTTAACTAATTTGTTAGAATTTTTAACGAAATAGTGGCGAATACGATAAGCATAGAGCGGCTGACGTTATTTATTTAGATTTTAAAAAGGCGTTCGATACAGTTCCGCATAGAAGATTAATTGCGAAGGTTAAAGCGCACGATATACGCGGTCAGGTAGCTAACTGGTTAGAGGAATGGCTTCGTGCTAGGAGACAGAGGGTCGTTGTTAATGGTAGTGAATCGGGGTGGTTGGATGTAGGTAGTGGTGTCCCACAGGGTTCAGTGTTAGGCCCATTGCTATTCGTAATTTACATTAACGACATAGATGTAGGATTGACTACTAACCTGTCAAAATTCGGAGACGATACTAAAATAGGCGGTAAGGTTGTTAACGAGGACAATAGAAATAGGCTCCAAGACGATATAAATAGGATTATGGAGTGGACGGATAAGTGGCAGATGCAATTTAACATAGACAAATGTAAAGTTTTGCATATAGGTTCTCGTAACAATAATTACACGTACACGATGGATGATAGAGAGTTAGCGAGCGTTGACGAGGAAGTAGATTTAGGCGTACGCGTATCTAAGGATTTAAAAGTTAGAAACCAGTGCCTGGAGTGTTGCGCAAAAGTTAATAGGATGTTAGGCTTCATAGCGCGTAATTTCGAATTTAAATCGAAGGATATTATATTGCCCCCTTACAAGTCCCTAGTCAGGCCTCATTTAGAATATGCCGTTCAGTTTTGGTGCCCGTATTTGCGTGAGGATATTGATAGGTTAGAAAGGGTTCAGCCTCGCGCCACGAAACTAATTCCGTCATTGCGCAACAAGCCTTATGAAGATAGAATTAAAGTGTTAGACTTGCATTCACTCGAAACTAGGAGATTAAGGGGGGGAGCTTATTGAAGTTTTTAAAATCGTTAATAACATCGATAACGTAAATTTTGACAAACTGTTCACTTCGATAATAGCAATACTCGTAATAACGGATTTAAGTTGCGTGGCAGACGTTTCATTACTAAGATCGCTAAAAACTTCTTTACGTTTAAAGTAATTGATAACTGGAATAATCTTCCCGAGTCAGTCGTTAACTCTACCAGCGTTAATATGTTTAAGAACCGTTTAGACAGGCATTTTAAAAATATTAACGTTGTTTAAAATAAAAAAAACAATTAGTAACATGAGCTCTGGGGGTGGTGGTCGAGAATGAGTCTGTTGACGATTAATGCCAGCTTGTGACATGCCAGCGTGTGATGCCAGCAATAAAAAAAAAAAAAAATTAGACTAACACGAACGTAGATGTAGCTCGTAAACTAACCCACTTTTTGCTTAACTTTACCTACATTTTTTCTTTTTCTTTTTCTTATCCTCTCCTTACTTGCATGTCTGTAACTCTCTTTACTTGCATGTCTGTAGTTTGCATGGTATGACAGTGAGTTAAGACTGTTTGCATGGTTTGTAAGCGTTCTTATTTTACTTCTTTTCATCTTTCACCCCTCTCCTATTCTCTTCGACTATTTTTCCGACTTGTCGACAGTGGCCGGCGGATGATGATGGAGAGTCTTTCTTTCTCTTTTTCTGAATGAATGTTCACCCACGAATGATAGGTTTTGCTACTTATTTAACCCCTTATTCTCCTCTTTTAACCCCTCCTCTTTCCTTTCTCTCGGGCTAACCTTAGAGTGGGTCTTGGAGTCTTTGTTAGCCTTAGCTTCTGTAGATCTGTAGAATCCGAACCACACCCCACCAGCCCAGCGTCTCAACCACTAGGCTACCCAGGATACTCATTTACCTACCAACCAATTTTTTTTTATTGTATGGAAGGATGAACAGTTGGGTTTTGCTGCGCGCCGCCTGCCGTCACTAGGTCTCGATCCCGGGGCCGATGGATTCGTAGTCAGCAACGCTAACCACTACACCACCGAGACGCATATATAAATATATCCCAGAAGCAAAAAGTTCTCTGCCCATTTTCAGAGAAAGTTTGCTTATGAAATGATTTGTAAAGGATTAAAATGTACCGTATTTCACGGCGTATAACGCGCACCCTAATTTTGAAGAGAAAATTTAGGAAAATAAATATTTATGAAAAAATATACCTCCTACCTCACTTCACATGTACAATTTTAACGAGTTAATTTTAACATGTACAATTAATTTTACATGTACAATTACCGGTAATTTTACACGCAGGGTGATTTTTGGAGTATTTTGGGGGGAAAAAAAGTGCGCGTTATACGCCGGGAAATACGGTACTTTCGCATTAAACAAAGAGTTTTATTATCCAGTACTTCTGAATAGTGTGTAGGGGAAGGTGGGGTAAGACGGACTACTTAACACAAAAATGAGTCTACAAACCACATTTATATAATTTTGGGGTTTTTAGGGGTTGTGGTGGTGCTTTGGGGTGTTATATTTAAAGTCCACACCCTGGTCACGGTTTTTAGAGGAAAAGACTGAAACACGAGATTTTACCAAATCAATATTTTTATTGTACCAAAAACGAATCACGGGGTAAGATGGACCCCAGGGGTCCATCCTTACTGGCACAACTCACACACAAAAAACTCTTCCTCATCGTCCTCTACCCCTGCACATTCCTCATGTGCCCATCTCTTGCAAATGGCGCAACAAACCCACCCTTCCCCTCGCACAGAATTACCAAACGTGTCATTGCAATACAAGCACTTGGTTGAATCTCCATCCTCACTGTCACAGTCATGAGCCCAGGATGGCCCAGCTTTCGCTTGCTTTGCTTTTTTCTTTTGTGTCATGCTTTTGTTTGGTGACGTGAAGGACATCTAGCAACCAATATCTGAACCTCGCCCTTTCTGCTTGGGTTTAGAGAGGGGGTTCCATCTCACCCCATGGGTCCGTCTTACCCCACCGTCCCCTTCATATATAACTGTTAAAAATGAACAATGAATATTCAATATTCATTTTTAACATGAGAAACCAAAATCGCCTGATGCGATTTTGGATAAAAATTTATTTGTTGCTTTCTATTTTTGTTTGTGTCACAACCATACGATCTACCATTTATATAGTTTAGTCGTATCCATATTTCCATTTTTCATTTGTTATAGAAATTATTATAATTAATTATGATTGTCTTGCATCTAACCGTAGTTGTACTTAGTCCTTAATACCCACTCTGTCTTTAATTCGTTCTTTTGAATCCTCCCGTTGATGACCTACACTGTACGTATGACATAATTTGAATGGCTGTGACGTCAAAGTAGCTTAATTCCCTTCACATTTTCCCGTCATTAATTTCCCTTCATCATATCTCTAGTATTCAATGTATGAAAATTCTTTAACATAATAATAAATACTGTGCACTCTATAAGTATAAATATAACTATTATTCGACCATGTTCCCCCCCCCCCCATACGTCCATATCTTATCTTGACCATTGTCCTATATCAGTTTTATTAAATATTCATTTTGCTCGTGTCAGTCTATGAAATGCAAAACTTTATGCATTCGTTCGAAATCGTCCAAATACGTTGGCATGTATTATTATTTTTTTATTTTTTTTTTAGTGCGTTCACCCCTCGCAAGATATTCATAAATGCTTATGCAAGTGTACGCAATTTGTTAACCACAGCAAAAGCAAGCTCTTGTGAGCTAAAAACCTCCCTTCGCTTGCCTCGGATTTATAACACAGTATCATGCGTTATGTTATATCTCGTGTGTGCCCATGTACTTTGTGTTGTACTAATAACCATATATAATAACCATATATAAATATAAAAACACTGTACGAATTGTAAACGACGTAATGTACTTTAATAAAATTGTAATTAAATGTAATAATTTAATATAATGTAATGTACTTTAATAACGATAATTAACGATAATAAGCGAATGTGAATCATTGATAGTTGTAATCATAATTGTAATGAACCAAAATTACAACGTACTCAATGATGTACTTAGATTGTACTTATGTACTACTAAATTATATCGCCTTCAGAAATGTATACTCGGCGAAAATACAATTAGTTTTTATTTTGTTTTTTTATATTTTTATTTGGAATCTTTCATCTGATCATGTTTTTAAAAGGGGGGAAACTTAACCTTCAAACTGCATTCCCCCAAAATTTAGATTATATGTATAAAGCATGTAATTGTAAAAGTCACTTCTTCTTCTTCTTCTTCTGCTTCTTAGACTACACTCCCTTGTTAGCAGCCTCGCTGCGAGGAGGGGGCAGAGGCCCCTTGCCTCCTTAAAATTTAGATTCCGGCCCGAGCCATGGTCGAAAGAGGTCGAACCTCTACCCCTGTAAATTCAGAGCACTACCTGTACATTTTTAGAAGTAAATTACAGTGAGAGAAACTTTTTATTTTTCCCCTTCGAGTTGGGCTCTCTTCCGAGAACTTAGTAAATAGAGAAAATAGTTCCCGATAAGTTATAAAAAGAAAATCGGCGAACCGTCAGAGAAAGTATCAGAGTATTATAGAAAGAGAAGAATTAACAACTGTCGGCCCTATAGCGAGAGAAAAAAATTAGAATATTATAGAAGAAAAGTATCGCAAGAAAATATCCGTTGCTGCCTCCCAACCAGAACCCCCGTCGATTGGAACCACCCCACGGCCATAGACGAGGAGGGGTTATAATATATATATATATATATATATATATATATATATATATATATATATATATATTATATAAAGGGTGTCCCATAAGTCCGGCATCATAGGAGAAATTAATATTTTTCTATTTCTACAAACCATAATTCATATTTTTCTCTTTCTACAGGCCATAATGTCTGTGAGCAAGGAAGAATGAATCCAGATAATTCTACTCATAGGAAATCGGAGTCAAAGAGAGGCCACTGCTGAATTTAACAGACTGCATCCAGACCGCGAGTCAATAACACAGAGTTGTGTTAGCAGACTTGTTGCAAAGCTTAAGGAAACAGGATCCATAGAAGATAAACCACGCAGTGGACCTTCAAGGAGGTCCACTGACGATGATACAGCGACTGCTATCCTGGCTCATTTTAACAGAAGTCCCAATAAGTCTCTTCGGCGATTGTCCGCCGAGACAGGAGTGTCGAAAAGTAGCATCCATTGCATTCTTCAGGCTCACAAATGGCGTCCATATAAACTTCAGATCCTACAGAAATTAAGCGAAGATGATCCCGACCGGCGGATGGAATTTTGTGAATGGGCAACGGAACAATATGCTCGGGATGCCAATTTCCCGTCCACCATTCTGTTCAGTGACGAGGCTGTTTTTTACGGAAATGGTGAGGTAAATCGACAGAACACCCGCTACTGGTCTCAAAACAACCCTCACTGGTATATCTCTTCAAAGGAACAAGGTGCATCTCGGGTGATGGTATGGTGTGGCATTTGGAAGGATCGCATCATAGGCCCCCTCTTTTTCGATGAACATGTCACTGGAGGCACCTACCTACGTATGCTCAAGGAAGAAGCATTTCCCAGTGTCTTGAACGAAGAAGGAAATTTCCCAACATGGTTCCAGCAAGACGGCGCTCCTGTACATTACAGCACCCAAGTAAGGGAATACCTGTACCAACAATTCCCTGGTCATTGGATAGGACGTCGAGGGCCTGTGGAATGGCCAGCTAGAAGGCCGGATCTCACGCCACTAGATTTTTATCTCTGGGCCACTTGGAAGCGCTGGTATACGCAGAGAAATTAGGAGTGTTGAACATTTGCGGCAGCGCATTATTGGGGAATGTAACACCATTACTCCTGACATTATTCACCGTGTGCTTGCTGACTGGGTAGTGGGTATCACGTCTGTATTTGTGTATTGAAAACAATGGTGGACATATTGAGCACGTTCTTTAAATAAAAGCTTTTGTTTTGCCCTTTTTTATTATTTTTCCTATGATGCCGGACTTATGGGACACCATATATATATATATATATATACAGTGGTGAGCTGCCAAAATTTTAACAACCGGTTCGCTAAGCTGCCAAAATTTTAACCACTGGGTTCTGTATAAAAAATTCTGAATTTGGCAATAAAAAATTGACAACCCTTCCCACCCTACCCTTTCGCAATTTTAATTAAATTCATTATCTCGCTATTTGCCTTTTTCAAGTGTCTGCATTTTATGATTCAGCTAGGTATTAATAACTGCATGACAATTAATAGTATAGTTAATTAGAGAAATAGACGTTTCTAATGAAATCAGAAAAGAAGAATTATTTAATAAAAACCGATGAATCCTATTATCTACATAGTTAAAATTAAATTGCTCAGTCAACTTTAGCAATAATGAATTATTAGGCAAAACATAAATATCAGTACATCTATGCTCTCTTCAGCGTCCAGCAAAAAAGTTAACAACCGGTTCTTATTTTCAAAAAGATTTTAACAACCGGTTCGCGCGAACCGGGTCCAGCTCACCACTGTATATATATATATATATATATATATATATATACAGGGTGGGCCGAAAGTCTGGATCCATAGGAAAATATTTATTTTAATACATAAATTACAACAAATGGTAAATACTTAAAATGAATATCAACTTTAACTCGTAAATGCGTATCCGTGATACTGTACAGTGGTTCGTACTCCAGTATAAACAACAAATTATAACAAATGCTCAAATTGGCGGCCTCTGACATCGAGACACTTAGGGATGGAATTTATGATGTTTAATAATTCTTCGAATTGACGTTCTCGAGATGCGTGTTTCATTTGATAATCTTCTTGTTGACTTTACTGGACTATTCGTTAAAGTTTCACATACCATTGCAGAGGTATTTTCATCAGTTGCAGTTTTTGGACGACCAGAACACCGTCGATCATGTACACTTCCTGTTTCTTTGAAACGTTTAAACAACTTGCCAACAGTCGCATGTGTTACTGGATGCTTATCAGGATAATTTCTATTGAATTCGGTAGCAACTTCTCTGTGTGTAGCGCCCTGTCTTGCGTACATGAGCACAAGTTCTACCCGGTCTTCTGTTGTTAGATTCGAAGCCATTTCTGGGCTGAAATAAAAAAAGTATTTGAGTATTTATACTGGAGTACGAACTACTGTACAGTATCACGGATACGCATTTACGAGTTAAAGTTGATATTCATTTTAAGTATTTACCATTTGTTGTAATTTATGTATTAAAATAAATATTTTCCTATGGATCCAGACTTTCGGCCCACCCTGTATATATATATATATATATATATATATATATATATATATATATATATATATATATATATATATATATATATTTATATATATATATATATCGTAAAGAACGACGCTTGTATAGGAGAACATTCCGCGCAAGATCTCATCTTGCGCGGAATGTTCTCCTATACAAGCGTCGTTCTTTACGTTATTTATACTGCGTGTTCTTTGCAGTTGAAATGTGTATATATATATATATATATATATAATATATATATATATACACAGGGTCTGTCAAAAAAAACTAAGCCAAATCCAAACCTTTATTAAAACAAAACCATTTATCTAATTAAGTTGAATTTTTTACACAATAAAGTATAGGTAATCACCTATTATCTTTTAAGTTTTTATGACGATATCTTCAGAATTGTTAATTTTATTAATAATTAACTAAAAAGTGAGATTCTTCTACTTAACATGAAAAAAATTTTTTTTACGATATACTGTAGATAATTTTTAGTTTAATAAAATTAAAAGAACTGTTCAATATGATTCCCTTGCATTTCTATCACTTTTTTTAATCTTGGTCTGAATTCGTCTATTGCTCGATTTATTTGCTCTTGGGGGAGCTCTGCCCATTTTGCGATAATCAACTCACGCAAATGATTGACATCCCTTATTCTGTTCCTATACACTCTTTCTGCCAAGTTTTCCCATATTCCGTAGTCTACAGGGTTTAGGTCAGGGCTGTTAGGTGGCCAATTATTCGGTTCCAGAAATTCAGGCACATTCTTTTTCAAATATTCGATGGTTGTTTTGGCAGTATGTGATGTTGCACCATCTTGTTGAAAAATAAAGTAACCTTGACTAGCCAAGTTTCTCATTTCTGGAAGCATTTTCTCAAGCAGGGTATTTGAATAATATTGAGCATTAATTTTCACTCCTAGCTCAATAAAAAATATTGAAGTTTTTCCCAACTTGGACACTCCAACAGAAACCATGACGCTAGAAGAAAAGTGACTCCTTGTTGCGTACAGTCTTTCATCTTGGATTTCATTTTTCTTCGCAACATCAGAATAAACCCGGTCATTCTGTGAGTTTCTTGGTGGCTCTACCGTAAAACGTTTTTCATCCGTAAAAAATGTCTTGGAAAGTTTATCTTCAGTTATTATATGTAAAATACGTTTGGATTTCTTAACTCTTTTGTGACAGTTTACTTCTGACAATCTTTGTCCATGCACTCTTTTAAATGGTTTAAATTGCAGATCAGATTTCATAATCCTTCTCACGCTTGATTCTGATATTTCTAGTTCTTTTGATATTTGAGCAGGTGTCATGTGGCTACCAGGTCGATCCTCTTGACTAAGGATACGTTCCTCCACTTTCCGAATATTTTCATCTACTCTAACTGATTTTGGTCGCCCACTACCAACCTTCCTTTCAATGCTTCCTGTTTCATCGATAGTTCTCAATAAGTAATCTAAACCCGATCTAGTCCATCCTTTATAATCGAATTCAGAAAGTAATTTCCTTGCACTATAACCTTTTTCAACTCTATAATGCTTTATAATTATTTTATCTTCATGTGAGAATGGCATATTTAGAGGTATTCACGAAAAATTTTAAATCTAAACAAATTCTGAAAAAGAGAAAAAAGAAGATATTACATAATGAGAAAAACTGAAATTTTCGCAATCTGTAGAAATAACCGCATGACTCCTAAAAATATTTAAAATAAAGTTATAAAATTATTACAGATTATTTATGAGCCTTTTATTTATTTAGTGTAAAAAAATATTTGAAATCTCTATCAAATTGTGCATTTTATAGAGATTTCAAATTGGCTTAGTTTTTTTTTGACAGACCCTGTGTGTTTATATATATATATATATATATATATATATATATGTGTGTGTGTGTGTGTGTGTGTGTGTGTGTGTGTTAAAAATTCAAAGAAACTTATTTTTATTTTTTAATTTCCTTTTATATAAACGGAAAAGTGTTTTGGCGCTAAGAAAGATTTCTTAAAAAGTTTGAGAGAGAGAGAGAGAG
Organism: Bathynomus jamesi; assembly: GCA_023014485.1. NCBI lineage: Eukaryota > Metazoa > Arthropoda > Malacostraca > Isopoda > Cirolanidae > Bathynomus > Bathynomus jamesi. The sequence goes on from JAJOZX010009304.1 coordinate 111,263, forward strand.
AGAGAGAGAGAGAGAGAGAGAGATACTTTCCTAGTTTTCGAATCAGCCATTTTAAGAATATTTTAAATAAATTAACTTAACTATTAAAAAATTTGCATTTACTTAATCATTTATTTGAATTCCACTTTGAAGAAAGCGATTATGTTATTCCTTCGTAAATGTTATGATGTAAATGTCTGACAGTGAAGAGAATCAAAGCTCGTTCAACTTCTAAAATGTCGCGTAAAAACATTAATTTTGTCGACTTGATTGATGAGCGAAAAATTACTCATTTTGGAAACTCGAAAAAATCACCAATTTTAATTTTCCACATGAAAGAAATTATATCTTGGAAGATCAGTTCTGTATGACAGTTTGTATACTTGTATCAATATACATAAAGATTATAGTATTTCATTTTATAATTTTTATATTTATATTTGATTATATTCATACATACATACTGTACATACCACATACATACGTCCATTACCAAACTCACCGGTCGTGAAGATTAAATGCCTAGACTACAGACAGGCAATGTAATTATGTTTCTTTTACAAACATAACCATTTGTCGAATAGTGTTGCACCTCAATCTTTTTGGTGCCACGCTAAATATATACATATATATACTGTACAGGGTGTCCCAGAATTAACTATCTATTTCAATGAAATCGGACAAATTTTTTAAAAACACTTTTATTTATGTTTATCATGTTTAATATGTGTTAAAAATGTATAAATTTCTAAATTTTTTTCATAATTTTATTTTCATAATTTTTTCATTATCTGGTCCAATGAAAGACCGTCTGAAGTCATAGAATGGCAAAGAGACTCTCCAAAAGTTAACGTGTGGCTTGGAATGACCAAATCCAAAATTTATGGCCCATTCTTCTTTGCGGAAGCAACTGTAACAGGTACCGTCTACCTTGATATGCTTCAGCAGTTTCTCGAACCACAGCTTCTTGATGATGGCATTCTTGATAATGTTGTGTTTCGACAAGATGGAGCACCATAAATTTTGGATTTGATCATTCCAAGCCACACGTTAACTTTTGGAGAGTCTCTTTGCCATTCTATGACTTCAGACGGTCTTTCATTGGACCAGATAATGAAAAAATTATGAAAATAAAATTATGAAAAAAATTTAGAAATTTATACATTTTTAACACATATTAAACATGATAAACATAAATAAAAGTGTGTTTTTAAAAAATTTGTCCGATTTCATTGAAATAGATAGTTAATTCTGGGACACCCTGTATATGCTGAAAAATGCCAGCATCTAAATATTGAAAATTCTCTTAGTGTATTAATACCATAGTTTATAAGGTTGTGATTTTCTTAGTTTTACGTGTTGTGAATTGTGTGGCTAGTACTAAATAGGCTTAATTGGACTTGTTAGATTTACGGTTGTAAAAATGTATCGTCGATCGGTGAAACGTAAATAAGTTGTGTAATGTTTTGAATAGGCTAGGCCCCGGTTGTTTAATGTTTGATTGGTTATTGTTGTTAGTTGGTTACAGTTAGGCTCGTTACGGTTCGATATAAACACAAATCAGGTAGACGGTCTTTTACTTTGAAATTTAGGACAGAACTGTACCTAATACGAGAAAAAGGTCTTTACTCCGGAAGGAGGTCTACAGGGTTTCGTTGTAAAGGAATACCCAACTGACTTGGTTTGTTTCGGAGGGGTGCTATGTTAGTTTATCGAACGTTCCTGTAAGGGAGTGTCAACTTGTTATTTGTGAATCTCCGATTAGCGTCAATTCTTGTTGGACCACTACGTATCCGAGTTAGCAATTGATGTACGACCGTATATAGCCAGTTATGAAATATGAATACCCGGTAGGTTACTGTAAAAGGTCTCACGTAAGTCGCACAAAATTGCTGTAAAAGGTCTCACTTCAGTCAGTAACATTTGTTGAACATCCTCTACAGTACGACTCTCACATTTGCTTGTGTGCTGAAGGCTGCGAAGCAAAGCAAACACCAGCGCAGCGAAGTGTGGTTGTAAATTGTCTGAAAACTAAAGATCAGTGTAGTTGAAATGGGCCTATTGAAAATTTGTAAGTACGAGCGAAAATTGGGAAATTCCAGTAGCTCAGTTGTGTATAGTTTGTTTGTGTATAAATTCGTCATTGTTGTATATAACTTTGCGTCGTCGTTTTGTCATTAAACGTCGTGTTGTTCTTGTGTCGTTCGTCTTGTCCATTTTTTAAAAATTAGTAATATAATTAAAGGGAAGATTTAACGCAGTTTGATAATGTAAACAAGTAGTAAAGGTAAATTTAATACTTAATAATATGGTAAACTTAACAGTAACTCAGGATGTAATTCGTAATTATAGTTAAAATTTAATTGGGAATTCCCTTTTCTTTTTAGGGGAAGGTAATGTTGGGATTGTAAAATCGGGATTTATTAATAAATACAAAATTACAGAACACAATGTATAAATGGAAAATATGTTAGGTTCCATAGGTGGATTGTGGTCTTAGTTGTGGTCTAGTGGAAAAACTAAATAATTAATCCGAACAAAAGCATCAATGGTTACGCTATCATCCTTAGTGTTACGTATGTACATCTTGTGTCATCAAACACCAATCTACGAACGGATCAATGGGCGAGTTACCGTAACACCCGGGGAACCCCGAACCCTACAGATCTAATGGGAAGCTGTGTTGTGGTGGCCAGGCGGGTCGTACGTAGTCCACCAGGTCCCCCGCTTTCACTATAAAAGAATTCCTACATGAATATTTCAGTTTATAACGTTTCTTTACCTCGTCCCCGGCTATGAGGACGGGATCACACAAACTAAAACCTTCTAAATTTAGAACTTAACTTCTTTTTGAGGATGCATTCTAGGGGAAGTTTTCCTTCTTTTGGGTATCAAAGCTTCTTATCAGATGATATAATAACTTCTTTTAATAATACATAACTTCTTCAAATAGAAGATACGGTCATAAAACTTCTTTTTTGAATGATTTGAGACAAGAGAAGATAATAGGGTGATCCAGAGAAATGGGACCCAAAAGAAACCCCTGTAACTCTTAAAGTATAAGTCCTTTTATAAAATCATACGCATCATTCGAAAGAGGATAGTTACAAGTTTGTACATGAATGTATAGGTTTTGACAATACAAGACAAGATAAGATACAAAACAAAATAAAAGTGTTAGTTAAAACTAACCCTTCAAGATGACTGCATGGACTGTGGAACAGCTGCGTTTCATAACTGAGCAATATTATGAGCATGGAAGAAGTGTAGTTTCAGCTCAAAGATCTTTCAAGACAAATTTTCAGATGTCAAAATCATCTTCTAAGAAAGTAATCCGTCGGTGTGTCAGAAATTTTTCCCTAACTGGCAGTATTGGAAAAAGAAAACCAACTGGAAGAGTGCGCACAGCAAGGATAGACGAGATCATTAACAGAACTCATGAAATTGTACAGGATAATCCTAACATAAGCATCAGACGTGCTTCTCAGCTGTTAGGAGTTGGATATGGAACAACACACCGTATATTCAAGCAAAATTTAATGCTCTTTCCATATAAAATTCAAACATTGCAACAACTAAACGATGGAGATTTCGCACGAAGACGACAATTCTGTCAATGGATCCAACAGAAGGTAAATGACACCACCAATTTTCTAGCAACTTTGATTATGTCAGACGAAGCCCATTTTCACTTGAATGGAACTGTAAACAAACAAAATTGTCGTTTCTGGGCAACAGAAAATCCATTGAATATTACCGAAGTCCCGTTGCATAGTCAGCGTGTAACTGTTTGGTGTGGTCTTACTGCATCTCAGATCATAGGGCCGTACTTTTTCGAGGATTCCACCGGAAACACGGTCACTGTAAATGGTGATCGCTACGAAAAAATGTTGACCGATTTCCTTATTCCTAAATTAAGAGATCTTTGTCTAGAAAACCACTGGTTCCAACAAGACGGAGCTACCTGCCATACCACGAGGAACTGCATGGCAGTTTTGCGTCAAACGTTTCCAGGCGAGTTAATCTCAAGATTTGGAGACGTTGAATGGCCCGCAAGGTCTCCGGATTTTTCTCCCTTAGATTATTACCTCTGGGGATATTTAAAGAGTAGGGTCTACAGAAATAACCCAACGACCTTGCAAGAATTGAAGGCCGCCATCACAAATGAGATACAGGCCATACCACCACCGCACACTCTTGCAAAAGTGATGCAGAACTTACAAGCGAGAACACTGGAATGCTTGGCAACTAATGGAGCACATTTGAAAGGAGTCATTTTTAAAAAATAAATATTTCATAATAAACTTGTAACTCTACTCTTTCGAATGATATATAGTTTTTATGAAAGGAATTAAATATTAAGAATATTTGGCTTTTTTTTATGGGTCCCATTTATCTGGATCACCCAGTATTTCTACGTATAGAAGATTCCGAAAAGTTTTTGTTTTCTGTTTATATCCAACTTCTCTTCACGACACGTGTAAGGCTGCATCTTCTTCGATTACTCCTTCTACAGAAATTACTCCTATTCTTTTTTGACGTTCAAAACAACCCTTCATTAAGGAAAACTTTTTTAATCGCATTTTAACGGAGAAACTTCTTTTCTGAGAGAGTAATTCGAATAATGAGAGGACTTAAGTGGAAATTTTCTGGAGGAGATTTTCTTGGAATTCTATTCGTGAAATTCTTTTCTATACTGTGGATTTTTGCTGGAATGGAAATGCAAATAGGGGTTCACGTTCTTTTTCAGATCACAGCCACTAACTGGCAGTCATATACATACATACACTGTTTATTTACTAAAAGAGTACAAATTCCTCCTACATTTTCGTTGGTGGTCGTTGAATTTACGTTGGCTCCTACATGTTACAGCTTTTGTTTTTTCAAATTTTTAATCACTTACGCTTGCATTAAGGTAGGTAGGAGTTCCATTAAAAAGAATGCGCTCTTTTATCGCATCCAACGATTTTTTTTTTTCGAATTTCACTCGCGTTACGATTTTAATTAAAAAACTCGAAATCAAATTATTACTACGTCATGCTACGAAATCAAATTTTACACACCCAGGTTTGGTTTTGATTTGTTTAGGTTTGGTTTGGTTAGGTTAGGTTAACATAACCTAACCTAACAACCTAAACTGAACCAAAAAACACACCCTTCAAGAAAGTAGTAGCTATTTTGCGTGGAGGAGGAAATTCATATAAAAGATAGTACAGAATAGGAGCGAACGTAACTCTTAGCTATATATATACGTATATTACTTTAAAAATTATTTTCTGTATAATTGTTCAGATAATTTTATTTCATATGTCATACAGGTATAACCCACCTGTATTTGACATGGAAAAATTACCGATAAAAATCATTATTCATTTTATTGCTTTTTCTTCAAAAAACAATTTAAGAAAACATTCTTTCAAGGTCTGAAATGTTTTATTATCTAAATAAAGTAAGTTTGCCTCCAACATGATTTTGGTATAAACAATATTTTTTGCCCTTTTAAATTATTCAATTCTAAACTGATTCCGAGGGGAAATTTAGACTCATTTCAATTATGAGAGGAAAGGTGAAAACAACTCTCTTATTGCCTATTATGTGTTTATGTACATAGGCGTGCGAGACCGGGGGTCTGAGGGGGTTGCCGCCTCCCGTCCAAAATTCGCAGGAACTAAATCTATTCGGGCAATGACATCTGTGATTCGGGCAAAGTGACTTGGCGACTTTATTCGCCTCAATGAGCCTTTTTGTGTTCTTAGCTGCCTCTCAATATTTCATATGTTCATACGTTAAATTATAATACATAGTCAATATTAACGAAAGGTCTGAACCTGTAAATTTTCCTTGTCTCTATACTGTTCGGACACCGCATGTTTTATTCAGGCAAATTTAGAGCCGACCCCCCAACCCCCAAAAAAAAAAAATTTGTCGGTACGCCCATGTATATGTGTGAGTACATAAACAACTTTCTCCGGACACAATTAATTCTGAACTTATTATAAACTGGATGTTTTCATATCTTCTGAAAATGAACATTAATACATACAAACCCATTTCAAAATGACGCAAATTAAGAGTCATTTGTAAACTCTGACATTCATGTTATTCAAGACGTTGAATAAAATTGTCATCTTTGGGTTAAAATAGAGTTAATTTACCCTTTTTAAACACGAAGAAGATCATATAATGGTAATGTATTTTAACAATCTTTTCAAATGAAATATTCCTTCATTATTCATTCATTCATTATCTGAGAACCTATTTCCCGTCCCCCATAAGGTGAACACAAACACTTGAACTTGGGAACGAAAACACTCAAATCAATTACACATACATTTATACTTACACTTACACGCACTTACATAGGAATCAATACAAAGAATAAGATATTGCCCCAACATCAGGGATTCAGTATTACCTTTCATGAAAGGTTGAAGGCATGTGCATGGTAGTGCGTGACACGTCAGATGAGACCAATGTCTTTATTTACATACTTCACAAACCATCTCCATTTCTCTCTTTTTCTCACTGACTCTCGTTAACTCTTGTTAACATTTACTTATTACATTCTTCAATCTTCTGTACCCAGGATTACCAATTAATTTTACGCGAGGTTTACTTAGGTATTACTATAATTATACCAAGGTCAGCTACCCACACTTATTTTTTCAAAGTGTCTTTCATTATAATGTGGCCGACATCAACTTATGTTTCAATGTATTTTAAAAACATATTTTAGGGCGTCATATAAATGTTTTGGCTTTGTTTTACGCCCAACAATTTTGAATTTGTAACATATTACCGTGTTTTTTCACCATTTTAGTCAAAATTTCACTTATTCCTGGCGGTTCATATACGTAGTAAAATTTGTCGCGTGTTCGGATCCGGACCGAGGTTCGCTTATTGGTAATCCCCGTTTTATGCAGCCTCCCTCTACGCACTCACTACCATACTGAGAATATAAATTGTAGATTCCATAGTTTGTAATTACGTGAAGGAAAACAAAAGCAGAGATCATTTCCCACTTTACTCCAGTTCCAATGTCGTTCGCGATCCGAAAGTGAAAATGAATGCTCGAACCCAATCTAAATTAACTTAAAACTTAACCTAAGTTAACCTGGATTTAACTTAACCAACCTACTGTAACCTAACCTAACTTTCCAGCAGTAGGAAATGTGAGTGAGAATAGAATATTAAAAAGGAAGATGATAATAACAGTCCAAACAAAACAAAAAAACTTCATTCAGAAAAAGAATAAAAGTCACATAAAGTTTTACAATATTTTTCAATATTTCTATGTACAATTTAGATATTTGATATGACATTAATATACAGGGTGGGGCACGGGAATCAAGTGTTTTTTGAATAGCTAGTAATCGGCCATTAGGAATGGGAGGGGCGTGCGGTAGGTAGCATTCCATTCCTGGGTTCATAGCATTTAACTTTAACTAACACTCACCTTTATCTTTCAGGTGCCATCATGGAGCAGTGGACGTTAGAACACCGCATGTTCGCGTATGATCATTTTGTTAGGAGTGGCGAGTCAGTGACAGCAGTTCAGCGTGCGTTTCGCCGCAGATTCAACATTCATCGAAATGACTCTGTTCCCGCTCGTGACACAATCTTACGTTGGGTTAACAATCTTCGAACAGGAGGCTCAATAATGAAAACAAAACCGAAGGGGCCGCAACGCACTGTGCGTACTCCAGAGAACGTTGAAAGGGTCAGACAAGCGATGTTGCAAAGCCCAGGCCGCTCTGCTCGGAGACATTCAGCTGCACTCGGAATCAGCAATCGTACTGTTAGACGGATTTTGCATGAAGAATTACATTTTCACCCATACAAGTTAGCGATGGTGCAGGAATTGAATGTAAACGATTGCCCCAACGACTGAATTTTGCACAGGAAATGCTTGCACTTTATGAGCAGAATGAAAACATGATGGTGGTAATGAGTGATGAAGCCCATTTCCACCTTAATGGGGCCGTCAACAATCAAAACTGTCGGTATTGGGCTGCTGAAAATCCGCGACAACTCCATGAAAAACCGCTGCATAGCCCTAAGGTTACAGTTTGGTGCGCGGTGGGAAAGTTTGGCGTCATCGGTCCCTATTTCTTCGAACAAAATGGGGTTACCGTTACCATAACATCTGGGCGTTACATTGAGATGGTGAACACCTTTTTCATCCCTGAGTTACGAAGAAGGCGTATTGCTCGTCGACATTTGTGGTTTCAGCAAGATGGGGCCACGCCACACACCGCCAGAGCGTCAATGGCTGTTCTTCGCCCCCTGTTTCCCAACCATCTCATTTCGAGATTTGGTGACATTGCATGGCCCCCTCGGTCCCCTGACTTGTCCACATGTGACTTCTTTCTATGGGGGTACCTCAAGTCACGTGTCTACGAGGACAAGCCCCGTACATTAGATGCATTGAAGGAAGCGATCCGTCAACAAATCATCCAAATCAACAGAGACCTGCTGGGAAGAGTGGAGGCCAATTTTCGTAAACGCCTTCAACAATGCGTCGACGGCCAAGGACATCATATGCCAGATATAATTTTCGGTACATGATTATTATGACATGAAATGCTATGTTCTTACGAATGTTGTTCTACCAATATATTTTCTTTACAAAAATAAATATCATTTTCCTGATTATTCCAAAAACACTTGGTTCCCGTGCCCCACCCTGTATTAACAGTATTCTAATCTGAATATGCCTTTGAAAGCATGGAAGCTTTTTAGGCAAAATTAATGGGATTCAGTTTATTTATTATATAAGAAAAGTGAATGATGAGTCGAATTCACAACCTCAGCGTCTTCAGTTCGCGTATCGGGAAACGATGTTACCCGCTGAGCTACGGACGCTGGCTTAGACACCAGATATAGAAGATAGGGTTGGAGTTAGGAAAGTACGAGTAGTACAAACGGGAATGAAGATTGTTGAAATAGAAAAATCAATTGCAACAGGTTCACCGACAAAAAACCAGGAAACGTCAGAAAACGCCGACACAAACGAAAATGGGATTCAGGGTACCGAGGGAAACACACTACAGGGAGGTGCAGAAGTAACCTTAGACGGAAAAATACCATCTGTATAAAATAGACACGATGAATACAAGTAAAAACACACCAAAGATTAAAAAAAAACACGGAGTCGGGGTAGAACAGAGGAAAGAAATTGAATCCCATAGGACTCCTTAGGAATCTAAACGACGGACCATATGTGAAAATTACCAAACAAGTTTGTGCAAATATGGCTCAAAATGCATGTATAGTCACCCCAAGAAGTGTTTCTACATGATGAGGAATGGAAGTTGCAGGTACTGAACAAACTGCTACTATTTCAACCCTTCTACGTGCAGTCAGTCAATTAGAGGGAAAAATGTCCGAATATGGAGTTCCCATATTTTCATATTAAGGGTACTCAAAGAAGAGAACGAGAAAGAGCAGCTGGCATTCAAAATAGGAGTAATAACAATGACAATGAAGTTCCTTTTTTTTAAGAGGAAATGAGAATGATAAAAGCACAACTGAACCTTCTGATGAGAAAAGACAGAACGCAGATATATGCACCCCAGCATTACATACATTACCCTCCTATTCAACACCAACCACCGTTAATACAACATCCACAATGGTTTTAATCGCCGCAGCCCCAGTACTCCCAAATGCAGCGCCCCAACCAGTAATACCAAACAAGAACTGACAACATCGACAGGAAACAACCATTATCTAGGAAAATCGAGCACGAAGATTAGAAACCCTATAAATTTATTATACACGAATATACAAGGCCTGTATACTGACCATGCAGACTACGATTTACAATACTTGCAAAATATAGCCGTGGAAACCAGCATATATATCATATGCCTAACGAAAACGCGCTTTCATAAATGCGAAAAAGGCTGTGAAAACTGCATCGAGGATAACGAAATAGCAATACTGGACTACAACATATACAGAGTAAATAGAGTTGCTGGACGAGGAGGAGGGTGTTGCATCTATATGAAAACACACACACACACACACACACACACACACACACGTGACGTGAAGGCAAGTAAATCAAACAGTACAGTCGAAATTAATTATTATTTTAGAAGTAAAAGAACGAACCTAACCATTATGAACGTCTACATACCACCAAATACCACAAAAAGTTAATTCCAATTCGCTACAAATGAAATAGAAAACATGTTAAAATCACTTGAAACTCCAGCACCAAATATTTTAATTTGTGGGAATGAAACTTTTAATGTTTCATGGTAATATTACAAAAGATGATAGAACCCAGGCATTAATGCTATTAGATATCATGAAACATTATGCACTTACCCAGGGAATCTGGGAAGTAACTAGAAAAGAGAACGTTTTGAATTTAATTTTGCCAAATAACAATGAGATAATAATAAATAAAAATGCAAGGACACAAACTTTTCGGACCACAACCTAATCGGTATGCAATTAAAGTTAGCAACCAGAGGTCCAGAAACGTATCCCAGATTGCCAGAAGGAATATTTGAAGGTTTAAATATAAATTCAAAGAAAGTAGACTGGGAAAGTGTAAATGAAGATTTAAAGAAAGCAAATTGGGAATTGCTACTTCACGAGAAGACTCCAGAAGAAATACTATGTACAGGGTGTTCGAAAAGTCTCGTCACCCCCTACAAAATGTACATATTGTAATACCAATTTTATTTTTGTGATTAATTGAGTTTATATGTGATTCATTGATATTGTTTTTTCTTTTCCAGGTATTAGAGTTGTGTGAACAATGGCAGACCAGATCACTTACACTCTGGAGGAAAGGATAGTGATGACCACATGGGCTCATGAAAGGTCACATACTGGCAAAACGATGCATGATATCCAGAATGATTTCAACACAAGAGTCAATGCACTACCAAACAAGACGGTATTACGCTGGGAGAAAAACCTGTTTGAAACTGGCTCCATCAAAGACAGATCACGGTCGGGAAGACCAACAACGTAAGCAGAACAATGTGAAGGTGTGATTGCATCGGTGGCTCGTTCACCGAAAAAAATCACTTCGGAAACGATCACAAAAACTTGCAGCCCCCTTGTCCACAATGAGATATGATAATAAAAACCCACTCTAATAGACATAGTTTATTTCCACAGCAGTTTCGATGCCCACTGGCATCCTCTTCGGGTGGATACAGAAAAACGAACATAGAAAAAACTACAAAATGACATTATTCAAGTGGCAGAAGACAATAATATGAAGTTCAACGAAGAAAAATTCCAACTTCTAAGAAGTTCCTAAACATCATGCTAAAATTATGGAAGAGTCTAGCTTACCAATAATTGGGCATTTCTCAGTACTCGCAAGCCCATTCAAAAAACGAGACATTGCAAACATAGAAGCCATACAAAGGACTTTTACGTCTAAGATAAAGAAAACGAAAGGCGAAGACTACTGGTCTCGACTACAATCCCTGAAATCTTCCTCTCTGAAAAGACGCGAGCTGTACACAATAATATAAACATGGAAAATACTCGAGGGTTTTTCTGTATCCACCCGAAGAGGATGCCAATGGGCATCGAAACTGTTGTGGAAATAAACTCTGTCTATTAGCGTGGGTTTTTATTATCATATTTTGACCTTCGCGTAGAAAAAAGAAGTTTTTTGCATCCACAATGAGAGATCACATGACAAAAGATCTTGGCATGAAACCAAACCGCCTGACATTTGTTAATGAATTAACGATACAGACATGCAGAAACGATATGAAGCCTGTGAAGGGTTTTTGACCGTCTTTCCAACAACTCTAATACCTGGAAAAGAAACAAATGTCAATGAATCATATAAATTCAATTAATCACACAAAAATAAAATTGGTATTACAATATGTACATTTTGTAGGGGGTAACGGGACTTTACGAACACCCTGTATAATAGAAAATGAAGCTAAACCTATATTGCTGGAACAAATTTAGGCCTGTTCAAAATCAACTTTTTCTTATTTTCATAGGTTTCTGTACATTTTCCCATGCTTTTTGACCTGAAAAAGCCGAAAATCACAACTATTTTGACCTAGGATGTTGGGAAGCATTGCCGCATGGAGCTTTAAATTTTCTGCCTTGAAATCGGCCAAAGCGCCAATTCCGGGGTCCCTTGAATTATGTTTTGCACTTTAACTTTTGATCTAAACAAGATAGAGCAACAAATTAGGTATCAAATGAAAGAGCATAAAAATAATAAATAATAATAATAATAATAATAATAATTATAATAATAATAATAAATAAATAATTAATAATAATAATTATCTATCATTTTTCAGGAAACAACAGAAACTCAATCAGAATCTAGAAAACCATCTACAAGTTACAACTTCACAATGGCATTAAGCAAGGAGCTGAGGGAGCTCCGTGGGCGCACAGTTGATATCTGAACCCCCACGTACTGTCCACAGGCAGGTGTCAACTGGGCCATCTACCAGATCTCTCACTGAAACTTTCCTGGTTGGATACCCTTCAGCTTTTATCAGTGGTTCCCAGCTTCCCACCAACAGACAGGCGTTCCAGTATTTCCTTAATCTTCAGAATTTACCGGAAAATGCAGGGAGGCCCATGGTTCAAGACCTTGCATATGAAACAGTTGAATCTATCATCCCATTCTGGCAGATGGCTAGGATCAAGACAATGACCAAGTACAACGCAATGAAGCTCTTCATGAAACTACATGAGAAACATCGTGCTCTGGTGAAAAGCAAAGGAAGAGCAAGTAACCCTGGAGGAAAAAGAGGAGCATTTGTGCTGGAATTAGACAGCCTGTTCGATATAGGAGCTCCAGATGCAATCCAGGAAATACAGAACAACAGACTGTTATCCAGAGAGAAGAAAGATGAGGATATCAGGTTCTACGAAGACCAAAAGATTGAGAGGAAAGGTCATATGTCTGGTCATGACAAGATTTTTGAGACAAGATCCCTGCAGCAAGCAGCGAGGAATGAAAGACTGCAGCATAGACAAGAACAAGTTAAAACTAATTACTTTGAACGTTACAAAAAGTTTTAAGTTTTACTCCATTGCGATATTTAGCATGTACTTAACAATTACTGTCTTAACATGTTGTACTATTTTACAGCTGCAGCAGAACAAGAGGCAGTTGTTCATGTGGATGACATTACCTGGGGTGACTCAACTGACAACGACGCTAACACAGAGGACATGGATTACCATTAGCCTCGTCCTGGATGTTCTCACCATCAAGACACTGTGACTAGTGTGACTTTGACGTTTCCAAGGAAGGTGGAATGTGATGTCATCTGCAATACAGCTGATCGTCTTGGTTTATCAGACAATCAAGTTACTGCCATGGTTTCTGCCACCTTGAAAGCTGGAGGGGCTGATCTGGATAACTTCGTCATCTCAACCTCAACAACACGTCGCAACAGAATGCTGTCCAGGTATAATATCAGCCAGAGTCACATGTCCAAGTTTTGTGAAAACCCCCCACAGTACGCTGCCTTACACTGGGATGGAAAGTTGCTCAAAGATGTCTTGGGCAGTGAACCTGGAAGTACCTCAGAGACTTTAGCTGTGCTAGTGTCTGGTCCACCTTCATACACTGAAGGAAAGTTATTGGGAGTACCTGTCATCGACAATTCTTCTGGCACAGCTCAGGCTGAGGCTTCAATGGATTTACTGGAGACATGGGAACTTACGGATAATGTTACTGCCCTTGTTTTTGACACTACATCCAGTAACAGTGGAGTTCACAGAGGAGCTGCCAAACTGCTAGAGAAAATGCTGAACAAAAAGGTGTTTTATCTGGCCTGTCGACATCACATCCTGGAAATCCTAGTAGGAGCAGTTTGGGAGAAACTGTTTGGGAAGGTGAAGGGGCCAGATAATCCCTGGTTTGAGCATCTGAAGGATGTTTGGACGGATTTGTCCAAGGAAAACCCAAAGATGCTGGCTATCAACAGCAAATGGCTGAAGGAAAAGAAGAAGAACAGTGAAGAAATACTCCAAGACATTCTAACAGCAAAAAGGCTTCCAAGAGCCGACTACAGGGAAATGGCTGAACTGACAGTCATTGTTCTTGGAGGAACGCCTCCTCGAGGTATTCACTGGAGTCGACCAGGCGCCATTCATCAGGCCAGATGGATGGCCAGAAACCTGTACTCCATGAAAATGCTGATGTTTGCAGATCAACTTGAGTACGACGAAGACACTGTATCAAAGCTGGAAAGACTCAACACCTTCCTTGCGCTGTTCTACACTCCTGTATGGATGATGTCAATGTCTGCTGCAGATGCTCCCGTGAATGATCTTAGTCTAATCCAGGACATGTTGAAGTACAAGAAAACTGACCCAGAGCTTGCTGATGCAGTACTTAATAAGCTGGAAAACCACAAATGGTACCTGACGCAGGAAGTCGTGCCATTTGCCCTGTTCAGCAGTAGATATGATAATAAAAACCCACTCTAATAGACATAGTTTATTTCCACAGCAGTTTCGATGCCCACTGGCATCCTCTTCGGGTGGATACAGAAAAACGAACATAGAAAAAACTACAAAATGACATTATTCAAGTGGCAGAAGACAATAATATGAAGTTCAACGAAGAAAAATTCCAACTTCTAAGAAGTTCCTAAACATCATGCTAAAATTATGGAAGAGTCTAGCTTACCAATAATTGGGCATTTCTCAGTACTCGCAAGCCCATTCAAAAAACGAGACATTGCAAACATAGAAGCCATACAAAGGACTTTTACGTCTAAGATAAAGAAAACGAAAGGCGAAGACTACTGGTCTCGACTACAATCCCTGAAATCTTCCTCTCTGAAAAGACGCGAGCTGTACACAATAATATAAACATGGAAAATACTCGAGGGTTTTTCTGTATCCACCCGAAGAGGATGCCAATGGGCATCGAAACTGTTGTGGAAATAAACTCTGTCTATTAGCGTGGGTTTTTATTATCATATTTTGACCTTCGCGTAGAAAAAAGAAGTTTTTTGCATCCACAATGAGAGATCACATGACAAAAGATCTTGGCATGAAACCAAACCGCCTGACATTTGTTAATGAATTAACGATACAGACATGCAGAAACGATATGAAGCCTGTGAAGGGTTTTTGACCGTCTTTCCAACAACTCTAATACCTGGAAAAGAAACAAATGTCAATGAATCATATAAATTCAATTAATCACACAAAAATAAAATTGGTATTACAATATGTACATTTTGTAGGGGGTAACGGGACTTTACGAACACCCTGTATAATAGAAAATGAAGCTAAACCTATATTGCTGGAACAAATTTAGGCCTGTTCAAAAATCAACTTTTTCTTATTTTCATAGGTTTCTGTACATTTTCCCATGCTTTTTGACCTGAAAAAGCCGAAAATCACAACTATTTTGACCTAGGATGTTGGGAAGCATTGCCGCATGGAGCTTTAAATTTTCTGCCTTGAAATCGGCCAAAGCGCCAATTCCGGGGTCCCTTGAATTATGTTTTGCACTTTAACTTTTGATCTAAACAAGATAGAGCAACAAATTAGGTATCAAATGAAAGAGCATAAAATTAATAAATAATAATAATAATAATAATAATAATTATAATAATAATAATAAATAAATAATAATTAATAATAATAATTATCTATCATTTTTCAGGAAACAACAGAAACTCAATCAGAATCTAGAAAACCATCTACAAGTTACAACTTCACAATGGCATTAAGCAAGGAGCTGAGGGAGCTCCGTGGGCGCACAGTTGATATCTGAACCCCCACGTACTGTCCACAGGCAGGTGTCAACTGGGCCATCTACCAGATCTCTCACTGAAACTTTCCTGGTTGGATACCCTTCAGCTTTTATCAGTGGTTCCCAGCTTCCCACCAACAGACAGGCGTTCCAGTATTTCCTTAATCTTCAGAATTTACCGGAAAATGCAGGGAGGCCCATGGTTCAAGACCTTGCATATGAAACAGTTGAATCTATCATCCCATTCTGGCAGATGGCTAGGATCAAGACAATGACCAAGTACAACGCAATGAAGCTCTTCATGAAACTACATGAGAAACATCGTGCTCTGGTGAAAAGCAAAGGAAGAGCAAGTAACCCTGGAGGAAAAAGAGGAGCATTTGTGCTGGAATTAGACAGCCTGTTCGATATAGGAGCTCCAGATGCAATCCAGGAAATACAGAACAACAGACTGTTATCCAGAGAGAAGAAAGATGAGGATATCAGGTTCTACGAAGACCAAAAGATTGAGAGGAAAGGTCATATGTCTGGTCATGACAAGATTTTTGAGACAAGATCCCTGCAGCAAGCAGCGAGGAATGAAAGACTGCAGCATAGACAAGAACAAGTTAAAACTAATTACTTTGAACGTTACAAAAAGTTTTAAGTTTTACTCCATTGCGATATTTAGCATGTACTTAACAATTACTGTCTTAACATGTTGTACTATTTTACAGCTGCAGCAGAACAAGAGGCAGTTGTTCATGTGGATGACATTACCTGGGGTGACTCAACTGACAACGACGCTAACACAGAGGACATGGATTACCATTAGCCTCGTCCTGGATGTTCTCACCATCAAGACACTGTGACTAGTGTGACTTTGACGTTTCCAAGGAAGGTGGAATGTGATGTCATCTGCAATACAGCTGATCGTCTTGGTTTATCAGACAATCAAGTTACTGCCATGGTTTCTGCCACCTTGAAAGCTGGAGGGGCTGATCTGGATAACTTCGTCATCTCAACCTCAACAACACGTCGCAACAGAATGCTGTCCAGGTATAATATCAGCCAGAGTCACATGTCCAAGTTTTGTGAAAACCCCCCACAGTACGCTGCCTTACACTGGGATGGAAAGTTGCTCAAAGATGTCTTGGGCAGTGAACCTGGAAGTACCTCAGAGACTTTAGCTGTGCTAGTGTCTGGTCCACCTTCATACACTGAAGGAAAGTTATTGGGAGTACCTGTCATCGACAATTCTTCTGGCACAGCTCAGGCTGAGGCTTCAATGGATTTACTGGAGACATGGGAACTTACGGATAATGTTACTGCCCTTGTTTTTGACACTACATCCAGTAACAGTGGAGTTCACAGAGGAGCTGCCAAACTGCTAGAGAAAATGCTGAACAAAAGGTGTTTTATCTGGCCTGTCGACATCACATCCTGGAAATCCTAGTAGGAGCAGTTTGGGAGAAACTGTTTGGGAAGGTGAAGGGGCCAGATAATCCCTGGTTTGAGCATCTGAAGGATGTTTGGACGGATTTGTCCAAGGAAAACCCAAAGATGCTGGCTATCAACAGCAAATGGCTGAAGGAAAAGAAGAAGAACAGTGAAGAAATACTCCAAGACATTCTAACAGCAAAAAGGCTTCCAAGAGCCGACTACAGGGAAATGGCTGAACTGACAGTCATTGTTCTTGGAGGAACGCCTCCTCGAGGTATTCACTGGAGTCGACCAGGCGCCATTCATCAGGCCAGATGGATGGCCAGAAACCTGTACTCCATGAAAATGCTGATGTTTGCAGATCAACTTGAGTACGACGAAGACACTGTATCAAAGCTGGAAAGACTCAACACCTTCCTTGCGCTGTTCTACACTCCTGTATGGATGATGTCAATGTCTGCTGCAGATGCTCCCGTGAATGATCTTAGTCTAATCCAGGACATGTTGAAGTACAAGAAAACTGACCCAGAGCTTGCTGATGCAGTACTTAATAAGATGGAAAACCACAAATGGTACCTGACGCAGGAAGTCGTGCCATTTGCCCTGTTCAGCAGTAGATTGAGTGACACATTGAAGCACGACATTGCTGCCCAGTTACATGCCACTGAGAAGCCAGACAGCTTCAGAACAGGAAAGCCTCTATTCCAGAGTGTCACAGCTAAGACCACCCTGGTTGATCTCATTGGCCCAGAATCACATTTCCTGCTGGACACACTGAACATTGGATCCGAGTGGCTTCTGGAACCTGTCACGTCTTGGCCACAGAATGAGGACTACAGAAAAGCGTTGGACTATGTTAAGAATCTGAAAGCGGTGAATGACATTGCTGAACGTGGTGTCAAGATGATGAGCGACTTTGCAAATGTCATAACAACAGATGCTACAGAAAAGCGTTGGACTATGTTAAGAATCTGAAAGCGGTGAATGACATTGCTGAACGTGGTGTCAAGATGATGAGCGACTTTGCAAATGTCATAACAACAGATGCCAAGCAAAGGGACTATCTCCTTCAAGCTGTGGAGTTCAACAGACGCCGCTTTGACAGCTTCAAGAAACAAACTCTCAACAACTGACTGTGTAAATGTCATTATGAAATTAATCATCATGTAATGCTTTCACTTCTTGATCGATTAGACTTGTGACAAAATGTTAATCTCAAATTTGTGTCATGAATAAGGCGCCTTGTCTGCCTTGAGTGTGAGAAAACGAATTTTGTGATATTTCTGAAATCTTTGTATGCACCAATGTGCCATTTCTTGTTCCAAGACTATCATAATTGTATAAGTTAGAAAGAGGATTAAAAACACTTTAATTTGGTGCCTATTTTGTTGCTCTATCTTGTTTAGATAAAAAGTTATAGTGCAAAACATGATTCAAGGGACCCCGGAACTGGTGCTTTTGGCCGATTTCAAGGCAGAAAACTTAAAGCTCCATGCGGCAATGCTTCCCAACAACCTAGGTCAAAATGGTTGTGATGTTCGGCCTTTTCAGGTCAAAAAGCATGGGAAAAAGTACAGAAACCTATGAAAATAAGAAAAGTTGATTTTTGAACAGGGCTACTGGAACATGTTCCGAAGAAACGAAAAGAAAACGTACCAAGCTCGAGAGAAAAATCAGGACACTATTTAGACAACGGAAACAAACCGTAAAAAGTCTGCAGGTGCAGAACTGAAGTAAGGGGACTCAGACTAGAAAAAAAACTTTGCAAAACAGAAGTGGACCTAAAACAAACATTGATCCATATGACAAACAAAGAGAAAAACAAGGTAGCAGGAAACATAAAATAATAACCTAAAATACTTCTACACGTTTGCCAAAAGAAAAATGGAGTCTAAAGAGAATATTGGTCCGTTGATAGATGGGGCGACTGGAAAACAAATGAGACAGAAAAAATTAGCGAACTGCTTAAGGAACAATTTAACTCTGAATTTAGCACCCCTAAGTTCCAGAAGAAAGTATAAAATCCAAATGAATTCTTTGACATTGATACAAATCAGCCAAGAACAAGTTTGGGCATGAACCTATTAATAGACTTAGAGTTCTCGGAAGGAGATGTAATTAAGACTCTCTCACAAATGCGAGAAAATTCGGCACTAGGGCCAGACACATGGAGTGCTATGTTTCTGAAGAAATGTAAAGAGAGTATTGCCAAGCCGCTCTACTTACTATAGAGAAAATCACTCGACATTAAATTCCACTCCCATTAAAGAAAGCGAACATTGCCCCCTTATTAAAAGAAGGTAACAGAGCAATGCCTAAGAATTATCTGCCAGTAGCTCTCACCTCCCACCTTATAAAGTGTTTTGAACATATAATTAGAGGCAAAACTACTTACTGCCTACATAGATAATATAGGTCATCCCATAAGTAATGCGGCATTTTTTAATTTTTTTTTTTCCACATTTTTATCATTATTTTACGGATAGAAATCAAACAACTCTTTGAAGTTATTTATATTTAAATAAATATTTATTTAAATATAAATAACTTCAAAGAGTTGTTTGTTTCTATCTGTAAAATGATAAAAATGGAAAAAAAAAAATTAAAAAATGCCGCATTACTTATGGGATGACCTATATATACTGGCTTTGCTAGGACCTTCGATAAATGTGACCATGGAATTATAGCACAGAAACTTAAGAATCCAGGAATTACTGGAAAGCTGGGAGATGGATATTTAATTTTCTGACTCAGAGCACGAAGAGTGGTAATAAATCAGTTAATCTGAAGTCTCAGAAGCTATGAGCTCTCTCCCACAGGATACAGTTTTAGCTCCCTTGCTGTTCATAACAATGAGACATTGCAAACATTGATGCAGATATTAATGACAGTATTGTATCATGTTTCGCAGATGAGGCAAAGATATGCAAGGAAATATTAAACAAAGGTGACATAGAAAAACTACAAAATGACATTATTTAAGTGGCAGAAGACAATAATATGAAGTTCAACGAAGAAAAATTCCAACTTCTAAGAAATTGCTAAACATCATGCTAAAATTATGAAAGAGTCTAGTCTTACCAATAACTGGACATTTCTCAGTACTCGCAAGCCCATTCAAAAAACGAGACATTGCAAACATAGAAGCCATACAAAGGACTTTTACGTCTAAGACAAAGAAAACGAAAGGCGAAGACTGCTGGTCTCGACTACAATCCCTGAAATCTTCCTCTTTGAAAAGACGCGAGCTGTGCACAATAATATACACATGGAAAATACTCGAGGGTTTTGTACCTAACCTAAGAAACGAAATAGAAACACACCGGAATGAGAGAAGAGGCAGATTTTGTACTGTTCCAGCTGCGGTGGGTCAGGGGGTCATTAAAACGAGGATGGAAAACAACCTCAGAATACGAGGCCCAAAACTGTTTAATGTCCTCAATAAAGCATTTAGGAACTACCAGTACACCAGCCTGAATAATTTCAAGAACCAGTTAGACAGTTTCCTGTGCAAGCAAAGTCCCTGGCCAGCCATGCATGGCACCACCAAATATCGCAAATGAGGCGGGATGCTGTAGAACCGTCGTTCAAACCTTCATAAAGTAAGTAAGTATAAGCATATATATATATATATATATATATATATATATATATATATATATATATATATGACTAGAATCACAAAATAACACGTGACCTTATTAATAAGCAAACAACCACAAGGAAAAGGAAACACAAAGTCCGAGCGCTTTCGTGATATATATCACGAAAGCGCTCGGACTTTGTGTTTCCTTTTCCTTGTGGTTGTTTGCTTATATATATATATATATATATATATATATATATATATCCTTTAACCTTTGGTTAGCTTCCGCCCGAATTGTTCATTCTGACGAAGGTCAAGCTTTTCACTCCACCTTAGACCTACAGTTTAACGTGGAATCCGAACCACGCCCCATCAGCAGCCCAGCGTCTTAACCACTAGGCCACCTAGGGTACCCATTTATCTATCAACCACTTTCTTTATTGTGTGGAAGGATGAACAGCTGGGTTTTGCTGCGCGCCGGCTGCCGTCGGGTCTCGAACCCGGGGCCGATGGATTCGTAGTCAGCGACGCTAACCACTACACCACCGAGGCGCGATATATATACAATACCGTGCAAAAGTCGGAGACCACTGTCGATCTGATAACTGTTAGATGATCTGGCGTATGAAAATTGGTTTTGATACTAAAATCCATATTAACTAAAACCTCTGGTTCATATTAACGTATAACTAAGTTATTACTAAGTGTATAAAGTTGTATAAGCTGAATGACCCTCTTGTCTGCATAAACTGGACTTGAGGGTTGATTCATTATATTACTCATAACACACGTGTTTAAAGATCTAGCGAACTATAATGATGGATGTGCAGTAAATGTTCCTAAGCTATTGCTATATCAATATTTACAATTAAAAGTATTGACATATTCACTTAAATTCTGAAAAACAAATTCATCCAAAACGTTTCTCATTATAATCCTAATTCATGCTTTTTTTTTTCCTTTCACAGGCTTAAGAAATGACGAAATGTACAATCTCTGTTGAGATTAGATATAAAATAATACATTTTCATGGTAAGGGACTGAGTCAAAGAAAAGTAAGTGAATCTACAGGTGTTTCCAAAACTGGTGTAAAATAAATCTTGGCTCGTCACAGATCAAATGGAACCCCAGCTGATCGTTCTCGATCAGGGAGGCCCTCTAAGCTTTCTCCATCTGATCCACAATATCTAAAGATTACTAACTTTCGAGACAGACGCAAATCCAACATTTCACTTGCAGCAGATCTCGAAAAAACAACAGGTGTCTCAGTTGATCCCGCTACTGTACGAAGGAAGCTTAACTCAGTAGGTCTCAGATGTCCAATACTTGTGTTCCAAAGCATAGTTTCTTCTCTTTATTTCTATTCCTTAAAAGTGGCTTTTTTGCTGCAACACGTCTTAAAGGACGTGTTGCATCGATTGACTAAAAAAAAGAAATATATATACAGTATATACGTGTATTGTGTGTGTGTGTGTGTGTGTGTGTGTACCATGTCCACAACACCAATATTGCCTGAAAGGAAGAAAAGACGTGTGGGCGGTAGGAAAGGCTTTGCAAGTAAGACGTCAATATTAAATCCTTTTTACACCACTTCACGCTTTCTCGTCTCGTGTGTGAAAGCACTTTCCAGATTTTTGATCGTATCGTCGTCGTGTTCATTTACCAGACTGAGAAAGATATAAAAGTTTGGTGAGATGTCATGTATGCTACTCGAAAGAGGAAACTTCTTGGTTTGAAGGGTGTTAGTGTATAATTACAGTTAGGTCAAAAAGATACCAACACAAATTTACCACTGTACGAGAACTGAAATCACAAATTCAGTCTTATTTCAACTTCACTTGTCATATTTTTTCTATGAGAAATCAGGAAAGTCTCATCTGTACCACTATTTAATTCTTATGCATGATTCAAAGAAAGGCATTTGAATTTAGTTATTTTATTACGTTTTAGGTTTAGCAGTTAGCTCATTTTCTTTTGGTGTATTCATCATCTTTGTCTTTAAGACTGTCATATTTTCTTTGCATTTTGTCTCCATATTGTTATGAAAGTATAAAAACGTTATTACTTATGTTCTCTTAGTTATAGTCAAGGGATTTGTGAATGAATTATGTTTTGAGAAAGACTAAATTTCATTCAATTATTTTTTTTGTTTTCATTACTGGAAAGTTGTCGTGATCTTTCTTTTTATGTTTTTTCCTTTCGGTATAATTATTATGTTCTAACCACTATTGGCTTACTGAGCAAAATATATTTTCCTCCTCAAGTCATTCTTCAAAGTCATTTTCTTTTAATAAATTAAATTGCACCATTTTAAAATATATACAGTATATATATATATATGTATATATATAAATAATTTTTTTTTTTTTTTAGTTCCAACGAAAGTATATATTTTCAACTGAGGTAAAAAAAAAAAAAAATTTTACTTTAACAAATTGCCTTTCAAAAAATGCCAAAATAATTTTCTTAAATTTAAAAGATTTCAATGGTCAATGATTCAATTTTGTGTTCTGTTTTTGAGAAAGATTTTTCAGCCATTCTCTATTCAACCAAAACTTTTCATTCAATTTCCTTTGGTTTTGGCATGCAACTTTTCGACTTCCCAGAACTGAATATTCATCCTTAGAGTATTTTTGCTTTACTTTCCTTCTAATTTAAGTTTTATGCCTCCATTTATGTAATTTCATTTGAATGAATGGGTGAAGGAAAAGCTTTTTGACTGATGAAATGAATGCAATCTTTACGATTTTTATTATTGCATTAATTTTATACATAAACTAAATAATTGTGAAATTGGACTATTTATTTAATTTGGCACTTTAGCTTTAGGCTTTACTGGGCTCTTTACATTTTTGCACTCGAGGGAAAGATTTTCGTTTGGGTAACAAATCAAGATTTATCATCATATCCCTTTTCATTATAATTAGCTTATAAATATTCTTCTTTCTTGTTATGTCTCTAAGCTCTGTTTTTTTGGGGGGGCGGGGATAAGGTTGATTAATCTACATGTTTGAATTCGATCTTACTTTTGTATTCTTCCATGAAATTTTTAACATAAAATACATCATTATATATCCCTAGAAATTAAAATTGTCGTACATTTATCATCATTTTCACTTACAATACATTTAAATTCACCTTTTGATATCGTCAGAACACTGTAAACATTTATAATTATTAAATGCGAGTCTTTAATTTCCACTTTGGGTATTGTTTATACCCTTTGTTCGCCTTTGCAGTACAGATACTCTTCAAATATACTCTATAAACGCGATCATCCTCTCCTTTATCTATAATTATTATTTGCTCTGAACATACTGTAATAATTCTTTTAAATTACAGTTACAGTTACAGTTTAATACAGCTTCCATTCAAACCTAAGTACTTAAATGGTCTTTTGGTAACTTTTACTTTCCAAGTAATAAACGGTTCTTAACATTTACCATACAAATTCTCTTTTTTTGTTCGACTTTTTGGTATAAAATAGAATAAATTCCCGATTACTGTCTATGCGATCCCCAACTTGGAACTTTTGTCTGAGAGGAACTTTCCCTTCACCCGTTTTGACACGTAACGGAACCAAACTCTTTAAAAATTTTATCTCAAACGGTACTTACGGACGCAACATTTTCTCATCTTTATCTTTCCTTGCAGATCGCTGTTTTTGAATCGCAAGACAATTTTATACATTTTATTTCTATAAAAATGATTAGTGAGATTTATCATAGAGCTGTTTCTTACAGCCCCTCAAAACTTTCAAAACATTCTCTCTCTCATATATATATATATATATATATATATATAAGGGCTTCGTTTAATGTGTAGCTCTACACAATCTGTGCAGGTCTGAAAAAAAAAAGTGCAGTTCCAATAAAAATAGTGTGCAGTTCTAAAATATAGGTGTTTATTGTAATTATATATAATTATACTATATATATACTATATATACACACTATTTTATATATTTATATATATTAGTATAAATTCTAGTTCTAAAACTGCAGTTCTAAATATTTCTTAAAAGAAGCCCTGATATATATGAGAGAGAGAGAGAGAGAGAGAGAGAGAGAGAGAGAGAGAGAGAGAGAGAGAGAGAGAGAGAGAGTTACAAGGAGGAGTTACAAGGAAAAGAAGTACCTCAAAAGGCCTTGCGGCCCATACCGAGGAGGTACCAATGGCAACGGGTGCCAGGGAAAATTTTCTACACACTCAAATAGTGTGCAAGATTTGGTCTAACCTTTTCTTGAACTGATCCACCGAGGAACTGTTCCTGTTATTGAAAGTTTATTTTTGTTTCAACTATCCTAATAGTAGTAGAAAACTGGATAGAAAAGTAGAAGGCTCTCTCCCCACCCTCCGCTCCCTCCCTGCCAGAGGCAGGTACGAAAAAAGGTTGAAGAAAATACCTTGACCCTGGAAAAGTAGCCAAGGAAATTTTACAGGAAAGTGGAGAATATATAAATAGCTCTATATTTACCTTGCTCACAGAGACACCGTGCAAGCGAACTCCTGCAGAGTTTCCTGAGGTTTTAATCTTAAACTATGAGTGTGTTCAGTCTATTCCTTTGAGCATCTTGAAGACTTCAATAAGCTGACCCCGCAACCTCCTCGTCTCTAAGCTAAACAGATTTAGGCGCTCCAATCTCTAATCTACACACTTAAATAGAGTGCAGGATTTGGTCTAACCTTTTCTTGAACTGATCCACAACTTCTGAAGGTAACCTGTTCCACGTGTCACAGATCTTATACGTAAAGTAATTCCCACACATACTAGTCCTAAACCGTTTCAAATCCAACTTCCAACCATTGTTGCGAGTTGGATTATCATTTAAACTAAACATGCTTATAAAATCGACATCTTTGAACCCACGTCACGGAAGCGTCGATTGCAGCCCATATGCCTAATGGAAGGGATTGTCTTTGTGGCATTCTTCAGCCAGTTTTCAATCCACCTACCTACTTCCCCACCAACACCCAGCACGCGCACTTTAGCCATTAGCTGGCGGTGAGGTACCTTATCAAAGGCTTTCTAATCAATCGCCCTACTCTTATCATACTCACTCAACATGACATGGAAAAACTCGAGCATGTTGGTGAGACACGACCTATGCCGTCTAAACCCATGTTGGAGTCCCCAAGTAGCTTGTAGGAATCCAAATGGTCAACAATCCTACCCGCTAATATCCCCTCTAATTATTTACCTACGTTATTTATAGAGGTTCTAAAGCCTCTCTTCCCACGCATGAGGTAGCAGTAGGGTCCTAATCGTAAGAGTAGAGAAAGAGAGTTAATACTAAAAGGTTTTTTTTTTTCTGCAGAGGAGAACATCATTAACCTAAGCTAAAAGGACAGAGTAGGGATGGGAAGGGGTCCTAGTAACCCACGGGACAGGTTTGTACAACAGACTTCACCCGCCCTCCCGAAAGAGAGAGAACCTAAAGAAATTGGCAACCAATTTCTCTAGAATCCCACGACTCGGGACCGGAGGGCTGTCACACCCCAAGTATAAAGTTTACAACACCCAAAAGGAACGTGCATAACCTTTATACCCCCTGCGGGGTGAGAGAGAGGAAGAGAGAGAGAGAGAGAGAGAGAGGAGAGAGAGGAGAGATCAATAACAGTATCAAATCATACTTCAACCACAAAAAAAGAAAAACCAGCCCCTTGTCTCGTCCAATATTCACTGCTTCAATTGTATTCGTTGAAAAGCGAATTATATTGGCAGCACCATTCACCAATATCAAACAACAGTGGATGAGCATCGCGGTATTTCTACTAGAATATCGCAATCTTTAAATAAACCATCCAAATCAGCAATAAGGGATCACTGCCACCTTCACAACCACCCACTACTTCCCTCCAACTTCAAATTATCAACGCGGCAAACCAACTAACTGACCTCCGCATTCTCGAATCCCTATGTATCCTCAGTATGAAACCAGCCCTCAACGACTATAGTTCCGCCTTTAACTTAAATAGAGCCGGATAAATTCTTCTTCCTTACCACTGGAAAAGACATCTGTTATCACTCCGTTTGGTTCTCTAACATTTATAATTTGGATACTTCAACTAGAGGTGGAAAGAGTACATCAGTACTCGAGTATTCTTGTACTCGAGTACAAGTTTTTGTTGTACTCGTACTACAAGTAATCTTAAATTGATGTAATCGTACTCAAACTAATTTCAAATATGAGAATCTGTCCTAGACTCGCAGTCCCATGAAAGCAACAGTTTACAACTTTAATTTCAATATGGTTTATATTTTTAGATTTGGTTACTATATTTTTATGCAATACTTTACATTTATAATATTATTAACAATTAAGTGGCAACTTTTGTAGCGAAAAGCCTTAGTGAAGAACGTGTCTTGCGTTTTATTACTGAATAGGTAAGGTAAAAAAAAAATTTACAGTATACGATACAAATGTAACAGTACGTACATTTTGTTCATTGCATGTCACATTTTTTCCCTTTTCAATGCAATGCGTTCATATGGTCTAATAAGCTTTGCTCATGCAAGCAGCCAAGCACCAGTTAAAGTTTGAAACCACACTCTTACACGCGTACCCGAACACTAAAAAAACCGTACTCGTACTCGACCACTCAAAAAATACTGTACGTACTCGTAATCGTCCAACTCCAAAATTTTGGTACTCTTTCACCTCTAGTTTCAATATGTAATCATTCCCCACCTTTGTTTCAATTAGCTGATCACCCCGATAATAACCTGGTAAGACACTACTTTCAATTTTTGTCACCTTTTAACCTTTGTACATTTTGACTATTGTTTTACCCTCCTATATTTTGTATACTTTTTATTTTTATTTTAATATATACTGTAAATACATTATTAATATAATACGTTTATATAAATATATTGTATACATTTTCTGTTCATCATATTTATTCACTTTTTAAACTTGGTTTTAAATTTTTAGCACTGATGATGGAAACTGAATTTTCCAAAACGTCTTTTACTAAACATGTACCATCTCCTCGTCCTCTTATTTCTCACTAAGTTGCGGTTCCCCAAGAACAAACCCTTCAATCAAGTGTGTGTGTGTATATATATATATATATAATATATATATATATTATATATATATATTATATACTGAGCAAATACTCTTGATTTTTGAGAAAACTCCATTGGAATTTTTCCAGATACATTATTCACTGAAATGTCTCTTGTTCTCGAGAAGTATAAATTCATACATTTTTTTTGGCATAAAAAATAGCTATATTTTATGTTAGGTAAATTCATTACGCGAAACGTGTTCTCACACCAAAATAGAAGATAACATTATCCAAATTAAAGGCATTTTTACTTTGTTAAAAGACAGAAAAATTGTTGAAGTTTTCTCGAAATGTCGTACAGAAATATCATAGTTGACTGGATTTTTCCCGTCCAGTAAATTTCTAAGAGTATAGTTTTTGAGAATGTAGGTTCAGTAGAGTTAGTCTGGATGAGGTTAGGTTAGTAGAATTAGTTAAATTAAGTTCGATTAGATCAAATTTGGTTTGATTAGATTATATGGCGGTGCGGATCTAAAGAAGAATCGATATTTGATTGGCTAATTAATAAGGTTAGTGAACGTGTACTGTTGTTGATCAACTGGAAAATTCGATCCAAAATGCGTCTTCTAAACGATGTACAGTTAATTAACACCAGAGTCCGCAGGTCATTGGATAATACCATTAATAATAATTAATCTGGTAGTCAGAGCACTGAACTGCATTGTCTGGCCGGATCGCCGTGCCATTTCCTGGCTCTCCTGACTGATTATTATTGTTAATTAATAAACAATATTCCACTGATATGCAATGCAAGAGGTGTCTTTCATAATGAATATTTCTTCCTGACTTTGTCTGAATATTGTTTGTTTAAAATTGAGTTTCTCAGACGGTTGCGTCCTCATCTTCTGTAAAGAAAATGGTTCAACATTCATATCACAATACTGGCCAAAATTGCAAATGGTTTCAAAGTGGGATATATTTTCTCTATGTACAGTTCCGGAATAAGAAGTGTATCATCCTATTCAATGCCATTCCTATTTCATTCCACGCTCAAGAGCGGGAAAACTGAGAGTAGGAATTTTAAAAAAAGGGCATTTTTAAATCAGTCTATTCTCAATTTGTGCCATTCTCGTTCTTATTCACGGCTTTCGGGTGGAACCAATGCAAAATAATTACCTTTTATTTAATTAAAAAAAAATGTATTTTCTTATAAATAATTTTAATATGTCTGAGTCGTTTTTAGTAGTATACAGATGCTTTATTTTGTCTTTATTTTCATAATTAATTTGTCAGTATTTTTTTGTCCATAAATTTTGTACGTTTTAAACCTTTTCCATTTTACTAAATTTCTTACTGTAAACATATTTTCTTTAGGTCTGTTTGGCGTTCCAATGATCTCTTGTAGTAAATCAACAGTATTATATAGCAAAGGTTCCTAACCTTTTTAGGTCGACGTATCACCATACTTTTTCTGGGTACCACAGTCGGAAAGGTTGCGGGTTATTCGTGTACAACTAATATTACTTTATTACCATTAAAATAACTATCAATTTGCGAACTGCATATTAAAACCGTCTTGCGCACTACCTAAAACAGTTCCACCACAGGTTGGGAATCGTTGTGAAAAAGTATAAACTTAATTCAACCTGCGCGAGTAGCTTATGGTGGATGGACGCGGGGCTGTGAATCCTTCTTCAGACTTCGTAACTTGCGACAGTAGCAGTTATGGTGCTACTTCTGTGTTTGGTGGAAATGATTAAATTGTAGGTGCTCTTCTCCTATATGACTTTAAGCGTTGTGAAAAGGGTCAGAGGCAAAACACTGACTTGTAACATATTTAAATCCAGCAGCTAGAGGTGAGCTAATTTATTAAACTTCGTTTTCTTAGAAATAAACTCCTAATTGATACCAGGGTGATATACACTTCTGTTACGTTAGTTCTGCTCAGCATGTGGAGGAGTAAGTATCCGTAGCCTGCGTTGAAGCATCGTAGCGGCATATTTTGTTTCGAATTTTCGACAAACTGTTGGTTACAGTCGTCATATTTTTTGAGAAGGCGTCGCAAAACACAGAAAATAGCATTATACCTGCATTTGACAGCTTATATGGATTAACCACGTTTAGAGCGACATACTGTATGAATGTCAGACACCTGTATATTATTTACAGAAAAGTTTGGCTGGTCTTGACCAATTATTTTTTATATAGTTATATTTTATATTTTTTATATAGAGTTGTCTGCATTACAAACTAGCGAAAATTGCACAGAATTGGATACGAATCTAGATATTCTTTGAACTAAGCTAACGAAGAGCATTGTTGTCTTTACTGGTGATGAACCACGTATGAAGTTCCTTAATTACGCTTAGACTCCGTTTACTGAGAAATGATACTGCGACCTGCTTGTACCCTGAATGGGCGTACAAGATGGCAGATATAAAAGTTGACAAACCGTGATGATCATGACTCCCTCATGAGTCATCACGCCGACAAGGTGACGAAATGCTTCTACAGGAAAGGGGTTGAAACAAGAACTGAGAAAGGAAATCAGATTTCCACACCATGCCCTCACCCTTCACACGCACCTAGCTACCCAAGAGAAGGAAGAGAGGAAAAAGAAATATGGACGGCAGAAACGCAACTCTACCTCACCTAATTTATGCCATACTTTTTTTTGTTTAGTTTTTGTTCATTAGGAAATTATGTATTTCTACAAAATACTTATTCAGTCTATTAACAAGACTGACAAGTGTGTGAGCGTAATTTCTGTAATTGGATGTCTGTCATGTGTATGTGTTTGCCAACTCTCTGAATGTTGCAGAGTTTCAATTTGGGTCTCCCACCGTGAAAGGTGTGTATGCAGCAAGTGATATATTGAGTCGTTCATACGTCGTGGTGTTGTGCCACCACGAGAATAGAGAAAATCTCTTTACGAGGAATATCAGTGGGAGGTCACTGTATCTATCGCCGTGTACTTGGCCCTTATGGAGAATAAAGTGTTTCCTTTGTGATCATTCGTTGTTGCTACGGCGAAATCAAGAGTCTCCCACTTAGAGGTGTTTACGAGGCAATTGATAAAAAACTGAGTTGCTCGATGGCTGAGCATGCTATGTGGGGCACGATGCACCCAGAAACGTCTCTCTAAAGCGGGAAGAAGACTAAGTGTAGGAGGAAATATTTAAACTCCTGCGGGGTTACGTTATAATACTATTTTCAAAATACTTATTTAATCGATTCTTAAATCATGTTATGTTGGAACAGCCGTAAACCCTGAATGTATTCACAACTTTGTTTAGCCTATTTTCAAACATATTTACTTACACTTTGGCTTGAAACAACCCCCGAGGGAAGTTCGTTCCAGATAGTAACTATTTTATTGGAGAAGAAATTACCGTAGATGGAAGTACTAAATGCTTTTAGTTCCAATTTAAAGACATTATTTCTTGTCGGATTGGCATTAAATGAGAATAATTTTTTGTAATCTACCCTGTCTATTCCACTAGGCACCTTAAAACCTTAAATAAGCTGACTGCGCAACCTCCTGGTCTCTAAACAGATTTAAGAGCTCTAATCTACGTTGGTTGTTTTGAAGTCTCATTGAAGGGATCAGTTGTGGCCCTTGCTTGTAATCTTTCCAGGCTTTCTATATCCTTCCTAAGGGACGGAGACATAACCCTTTTTTAAAGATTGGTGTTACATATGCTAATTCCCAATCGGTTGGAACTTTTGCTGATTCGAATCATTTTTTAATATGGTTACTAAATCATCAACAATATTGTGACTAACCTCTTTTAATACCCTTGAAAGAAATAAGTCAGGAACGGGTGATTTGCACTTATCTTGTCATTTAGTTGCTGTACCTAATCTCGTAAAACTTATGGCTTCTGAGGGATAGTCACCGTCATACTTAATCTGGAGGTTTGGTACAAGTTTCAGTTAAGTCTTCTTCCGTGAAGACTATAACGAAGAACTCGTTTTACGTATTAGCTGAATTTCACTGCCATTTCTCTCTTTTTGGGGACCTTTAGAATTTTTAATTGACTTTCTGCTTTAGACATGGGCAAAAAACTCTTTAGGGTTAACTTTACAGAGTGAGGAAACTAGCTTCTTCATCACGTTTAGCTGGCCTAATTAAAGATTTAATCCTCTGACGTATGTTTATATAATTTTCTGAATTAGTCACTAGTCAGGTTGGAATGTGACTTACGAGGAAATAGTTTGAAGGCTCTATTTCTTTTCATAATAACATTGCTAATTTCATTGTTGAACTATTTCGGCTTCTTGGTTGACAAAGAGGGAACTATTTCAGTGGGTACAAAAGTGTCCTGTAATATTCTAATTTGATCCCTATATGAGCTCCAGCTGACATTGACATCCTCACTTATTAGAATTTCAAGAGTGTCTAAACTACTTCGGAAACTTCCAAAATTTCCTCTGGAGAAATCCAACCTTTTGTGCAGCTTTCCTCGAATTCTAATTGGAACCCTGAGGTCAAACCTAATCAAGTTGTGATGGCTGTTACTCAAATTTTCACCAATAGTCAGGTTGGAGACAAGGTCATCTTCGCTCGTGAATACGAGATCAAGTTTACTATTAGCCCAAGTAGGACCGTCGACCCATTGACTTAATAAATTATCATTTGCAAATTCCAATAGTCTTGACCCCCTCAGCATCAGTTGAGATATTATATACCTTTCAACCTTTGAAATGTTCTGCGTGATGATTCCTCATTTCACGAAGGTCAAGCTTGTCGCCCCTCCTCTCGAGTTGGCCTGGGAAGTAGTGAGTTGGTTTCTTGTACTCTCCACCTCACATAGCCAAGTACGCCCGGCTCATCGGGGATTGTTCTGAGCCAGGCGTCTAATCTTCTTTTGAAGATGTCCACTGCAACACCACTCGTGTTCCTTAGGTCTTTGGGCAGCTGATTAAACAGTTTTAGTCCTCTCACCACCAAACTATTTTCTTTCAGGGCTAAGGATGTTCCCTGTCTAGCCTTTAATTTAGGAACACGACACAGTCATCCTTTTCTACTTTCCACTGTTGTTTGGGGAGTTACAGGGTTCAGAGTAAGATTAGGGACTAGTTTCTCCATTATTTTCCAAGTGTAAATAATGGTGTATCTCTCTCTCCTCCTTTCCAGTTAATGTAGGTTTAATTCGCGTAACCTTTCCCAGTAGTTTAGTTCTTTGCACCCCTTCATCTTGGCTGTGAAGCTTCTCTGAATCCCTTCTAGTTGTCTGATATCTTTTTTTACATGGGCATGTTAGGACCGAGCAGTATTCCAATTTGGGTATGATCAGTGTTTTCAGTAGAGGAATCATTATATTCCTATCCCTTCGTTTAAAGGTTCTTAGTATCCGCCCAGTTATTCTCTTTGCTCTGTTTATTGCTATCTAATTTTGTGTTTCAAATTTCGCATCATCAGTCATTACAACCCCTAAGTGTATATATATATATATATATATATATATATATATATATATATATATATATTTATATATATATATAAGCAAAGAACCACAGGAAAAAGGAAACACGAAGTCTGATCCCTTTCGTGATATATTCACATCCTCAGGGACAAGAAAGAAATAGACAGAATTTACAACGTAAATGAGTTAAATACACAAGCGAAAAAAACGAAAAAAATTCCCCAATAGGCAACTCAATTTAAAAACCATAGGTCCCAATAGGTAACGGAACGTTCTGGGAGTAGCACGTGCCTGACGATTGCACCATGTCTTTTGTTTTCCTCAGATTCTTGCCTCGTATTTGCCTGTTTTAATTAAACACTATTTCTAATAACTGTATCATTTTTTGTGTACATGTTAATTGTCTAATTTCCTTTCTATAGTTGTTTTTTTTATGTATTCAATAATTTAGTAGACTTTAGATTAAGTTATCTATTGGGGAAGTTTTAGATTGTTTTTTGGTTTTTAAATTGAGTTGCCTATTGGGGAATTTTTTTCGCTTGTGTATTTAACTCATTTACGTTGTAAATTCTGTCTATTTCTTTCTTGTCCCTGAAGATGTGAATATATCACGAAAGCGCTCGGACTTCGTGTTTTCTTTTCCCTGTGGTTCTTTGCTTATTACAAAGATCACGTGTTGTTCTGTGATTTTATTGCATATACATACAGGGCGTCCCAAAAAAATGTATACACACTTTAACAGCTGATAGCTCAATTGATGTTTCTTTCTTTCCAAGTTAAACCCATTAGAATTAATAAGGGCAGTCAGACTAAGCTTTGAACAAAGGAAATTCATTCTAAAATGCTACTGGAAGTGTGAAAACGCAGTTGAAGTGCAAAGACAGTTTAGGAGGGAGTTTCAAATAGATCCACCAACGCGACTTACCATCACTCGAATTAGAGATAAGTTTGAAGCCGATGGAACTGTTCAGAATGTCCACAAGAAGCGTTCCGGAAGACCACGGACATCGACAAGCCCCACAAAGCAAGAAAGAGTACTGGAAACGTATCACCAAAGTCCAAGAAAATCTGTGCGGCAAGCGAGTCGTGAGGTAGGAATTTCAGAATCGTCTGTCCAACGCATTTTGAAGCGCTGTCAATGGAAAAGTTACATTCCAAGATTAGTCCATGCTATTAATGAAGATGATCCGGACCGAAGAGTGGAGTATTGCGAGTGGTACTTGGCACGATGTGGATGTGGATTGGACGAAGGGGTTTCGTAGAATACCCTCCGCGTTCACCAGACCTCACACCACTAGACTTTTTTTATGGGGATACTTAAAAGACAAAGTCTACGCTATAAAACCTGCAACAGTCGCTGAATTGAGAGCAGCCATTGAACGAGAATGCACACAAATACCAAACGAAATGTTTCGTGATGTTTGCGATTCCATTGCTTCGCGTTATCAGCAGTGCCTGGACCAGAACGGACGTCAGTTTGAAAACAGGCGTTGACAAAACAATTAAATAATGTCTGTAGATTCTATTACATTTTGAAAATGAAATGTATTTTAATAAACACTGCCTTTATAATTATTTAAAGTGTGTATACATTTTTTTGGGACGCCCTGTATATATATATATATATAATATTCAAGAGAAATCCAATGACAAGGAGGAATGTAAATGCCATGAAAAGTCTTCTTTAATGCAACGTTTCGAGCAATATGCTCATCTTCAGGCTAAATAATAATAATATGAAATTAAAATCAATAAACAATTAAAACAAGACAAAACAGTTTCTATAAGACCAATTCTTAAAAACAAAATTTAAAAAGACTAAAAGAAGGTTAAATTCAAAGTTATTAAAATTTACATATAAAATTACAAGAAATTTAAAAAGCTATTTTTAAATTACATATAGTAAATTTGAAATTAATACAATGGAATAACACTACTAACCCTTCATTGCTGGTTCCGAGGCACAAGTAATCTTAAAACAAAACACATGGAACATACTATGGGTTGGGTGGTTGGAGTTATAAATTGGGAAGGGGGAATTATAAAAAATTTAAAGGGACAGCTGAGGAATCAACATTTAGAGAAGGGGTCAATGTTTTTATATAAAGAGATTCCAAAATTCTAAGTGAGTTGGAACAAGAGTTATACCCGAGAATTTTAAAATTATCTAAAGTGACATCAGTTTTACATTTAATACTATGTTCCCGGATACTAGAGGCTTTTTTTATTTAAAATTTTACCTGTTCGGCAACTTATTCCCATATGCGAATAAAATCTAGCCCTGAGAGAGCGCACGGTGCTGCCAATGTAAGTACCAAGGAGACACCTTGGGTAAGTAAATAAATATACAACACCGCTACGCAACGAATCAGGAGTTCGATCCTTCGCTGAGAAAAAGCTACCTAAAGACGTTTTATTAATAAATATAATGTGAAAATCAGTATGATAAAAATTTTTTTTTAACAACTTCGTAAATTTAAGTTTAAATTCTTTATTCATGGGACCCATTTCAGGTACCAAGAAATATTTTACATCTTTAGGCACTGAAATACAGGGAGGTTGAGGGCTATAAACATTATTTAAGAAAGATCTTATTAGTTTATCTACATATTGAACAGGAAAACTATTATTGGTAAAATATAATCTTAAATTATTAAATTCATCGTTAAGTAAGGTAAAACTAGAAGTCAAATTATATCCTCTGAACAAGAGTGTTTTAATGCACGACATCTTATAGTTAAAATCAGTAAAACTAAAAAAATTCATGCCCAAACCGGTAAAAGTGGGTTTCCTGTAAACTGATGTAGTAATAGAATCCCCTTTTTTCGAAATTAAAAGATCTAAAAAGATCTAAAAATTTACGAAGTTGTTAAAAAAAATTTTTATCATACTGATTTTCACATTATATTTATTAATAAAACGTCTTTAGGTAGCTTTTTCTCAGCGAAGGATCGAACTCCTGATTCGTTGCGTAGCGGTGTTGTATATTTATTTACTTACCCAAGGTGTCTCCTTGGTACTTACATTGGCAGCACCGTGCGCTCTCTCAGGGCTAGATTTATTCGCATATGGGAATAAGTTGCCGAACAGGTAAAATTTTAAATAAAAAAGAAGCCTCTAGTATCCGGGAACATAGTATTAAATGTAAAACTGACGTCACTTTAGATAATTTTAAAATTCTCGGGTATAACTCTTGTTCCAACTCACTTAGAATTTTGGAATCTCTTTATATAAAAACATTGACCCCTTCTCTAAATGTTGATTCCTCAGCTGTCCCTTTAAATTTTTTATAATTCCCCCTTCCCAATTTATAACTCTCCAACCACCCAACCCATAGTATGTTCCATGTGTTTTGTTTTAAAATTACTTGTGCCTCGGAACCAGCAATGAAGGGTTAGTAGTGTTATTCCATTGTATTAATTTCAAATTTACTATGTAATTTAAAAATAGCTTTTTAAATTTCTTGTAATTTTATATGTAAATTTTAATAACTTTGAATTTAACCTTCTTTTAGTCTTTTTAAATTTTGTTTTTAAGAATTGGTCTTATAGAAACTGTTTTGTCTTGTTTTAATTGTTTATTGATTTTAATTTCATATTATTATTTAGCCTGAAGATGAGCATATTGCTCGAAACGTTGCATTAAAGAAGACTTTTCATGGCATTTACATTCCTCCTTGTCATTGGATTTCTCTTGAATATTAAATTGAAGCTTTTTAGAAGCAACCCGCATGAATATATATATATATATATATATATATATATATATATATATATATATATATATATTACTAAAAACAAGGTATTTGAAACATTATATAATTTTTCTTGTACAAGATTTTATTTACTCAAGCGTTTGAGAACTCATTTTAACCTTTAAATGAGACTATACATTTCAAGTTTTTTATTGCTAAGTATCGAAAATTTATGTCTGAAGTTGAATTTTGCCGAGGGGAAAAAACATTTTATTTTTCCTGTCCTATCGAGAAGACGTCAGCAAGAATATATAGATTTTGGTTACTCATTATCGATAAATGTAGTTCGGCTTCTTTAAGGTTAAAAGGTGCTGTTGGTTACCCACAGTCTACTGTATATTGAGTCTCAACCTGCCACCAACCTGTAATAATCTTTTATGTGTGAAGGGTTTGAATGAATAAGGTACACACACACATACATACATATATATACATTCAACTGCAAAGAACACGCAGTATAAATAACGTAAAGAACGACGTGTGCGGGTGTGCGCGTGTGTGTGTGTGCGCTCACGAGCGAAAGCAAGACGAGCATTGCGGTGGTGTGGGAATAATTCCAGGCACATTGCTGGACGTCTAGCACGTAAGCCACTTTCCATAAGTCTCCTTCTAACGGTTCGCTCCGATACACTGACGTCTCGAGACTTTTCCAGCTCATTGCGGACGTTTGTGGCAGTCAAGCGACGATCTCGCAAAACACTCAAGACGATGAAACGATCGTCACGGGCAGATGTGCAGCTCGATCTTCCAAATCCTGGTCTTCGGGTGTACTCTCCTGTCTCCACATAACGTTGGTAGACACGTCGAACCGTCGTTCTTGGAATTCTTAGCGCATCGGCGACGTAACGCTGGCTCCGACCATCTTCAATTAGGGCGACGACTCTTGCGACGTTCACGGCACTCAAATCCATTGTAAATGTCCAATTCTGAAACCCAAAAGAATTAGAAGTCTATCTGTTACTAAACACAAATGCTTACTCCCACTAGTGGAAGAAAAAAGTGGCACTAGCATTCTAAAAGCAACTGAATGTCAGACTGTCGAATTCTTAAAAGAAGTCGAAAATTAGTTACAGGTAGTGTGTTCGCAGCTGACGTTGTTTTGTCTCGTTATTTGGTTGCCTCATAGACTATATTTTTGAATTTTAAAACTTTTATGGACAGAAAACTTGTCCACTTTTTTGCTTTTCGCGATATTCCAAGTGGGCCGATTTTTCTGCCGCTCAGTGTCTATTCTTAATATTATCATTATTATATTATTATCGTATATATAATTATATAGTAATATCATGACATAAACTTCATACCTATAGAAGCTACAATTACATTAATGATCTTTGGTAGACTTTAAGACCACAATTTCTTATTGTCAAGATACTTAAAAAAAATAAGGCATCTCCACATGTAGCTCTGTCTGCAATGCTCACTAGAGTCGCTAATAATTGTAGCCATTCAAAAATTGTACGATCAACACTCAGTGAGTTAGTACAATCTTGAAATATTTTGCTAGCTCATCTTCACATCATAACTTTCCATATTATCATAAATACTTGAAATATTCCGGGTATATTAAAATGAGAAATAAGAAATGCATAAAATGAGGAATAAAAAGTTATTGGCCATTTAGTGGGTATGGTACCCAGGAAATTTTGTTCTGGCAACTGTGTCTGACTGTGTGACTCGGCAAGTGTAGACACACAGCGTGTCGGTGTTGTGGTGTGGCCGCGTGTGATAGAGGAACGTGCTAAATGCTTAATAATTCCCTTTTATTAGGTAAGTGAAGTGAGCTATGTCTTTGTTTATTAATTTTGAGTAGAATCTTGCTTTTCTTTATGGATTTAAAAAAAAGAAGAGATACAGGCTAGTGGGCTCGATCCCATGCCTGATATATATATATATATATATATATATATATATATATATATATATATATATATATGAAAATTATTTCATGAAAGTAACACGTGAAAAATATTCATGATGAATAAAACCACGAAGGAAAGGAAACAGAGTGGTGCTCGTCATTAGACGAAAGCGCTTGAACACCACTCTGTGTTTCCTTTCCTTCGTGGTTTTATTCATTATATATATATATATATATTATATATACAGTATATATATATATATATACAGGGTGGCGTGATAAAGGTATCACGATACATTTTTATTATTTGTACCGTATCGAAATATACGATACCAATAAGTGTCAGTAACACGATACTTTATTATAGACTCAGTCAATGATCTTTCCCCAGAATGTCTGATGAATTGTTTGAGAAGTCACTGTTTGTAAAATTCAATAAAAATAAAAAGTAATTCAGTTGTTTCATAATGTCATGTATGATATTATATATCGTATCGTATCGCGATACATATATTATTCATATATCTAGTATCGTAACGCGATACATTTTTGCCAATGTATTGAGTATCGTATCGCGTTACTTTTTTTGGCCCCGATACACCACCATATATATATATATATATAATATATATATATATATATATATATATATATATATTAGACTGGTCCAAGCTTATAGGGAGCAATTTTGAAATGCAATTTTTACATTGTCTTACCCCAGGAAAATGTTAAGCATGTTGACAAGCCATTAACCAAGTTTGAGCGAAATCAGACGATATTACTAGTGCCGCCTGGATGCCAAAATTTGTGTTGCAAATTAAGATTCACGAAAATTCAGGCATTTGTAATAGGCATATTTTTATAGGTTAAAATGCATATAAAATTTTACACAACAACTTTCCACACCACCCAGAAGGTAATTGCTCGGCGCGTTTTTTACTTTACTTTGAACGAAGTCCCTCAATCATGGTCAGTTTCTTTGCATCAGGGAACTGTTGTTGGTGTCTCTCCACAACTTGTAAGAGGTACTGAACCTGATCTTCGTTCTTTGTTAGATGATTGCTAAAGTTCTGAATCAGTGCTACAGCCCTCTCCGCGTTGTCATTTACGACGTTCATTGTCTTAACGTAATTACTAGCGATCTGGTAGTCGTCTCTGCTACTCCACTCCGCTGGATCGACTTCAAGAAAAGCTGACGGTAGTGATAGTTTATCAAAGAACTGGCGAGTAACGCTAGTGACGAAACTGGCTAGAGTTTTTTCATGCAGATTGGGTAGTGTGTGATCCAGGGTTATTCGCGTGGGTGGTTTTACAGAACCCTTGGCATTTAATGCCTGAACCATTTCTCGCGTCACTTCCAGTGACGCGCCATCATCAAAAAAAGAAAGTGCAATGAGCTCCTCACTTGAATACCATAGATGACGGCAGAGCGTTTTAGATGCAGCTACTGAGATT
The DNA here is from genome assembly GCA_023014485.1 of Bathynomus jamesi. NCBI lineage: Eukaryota > Metazoa > Arthropoda > Malacostraca > Isopoda > Cirolanidae > Bathynomus > Bathynomus jamesi. The sequence goes on from JAJOZX010009304.1 coordinate 151,514, forward strand.
TCTTTATCCTCATAGATTTTTAGTTGTTTGAGAAGTGCCAAATCGTTTCTAGGAGCGGAACAGGCGAGAGGAGCCGCAAACCAGGCAGGTGTGTAGTGGCGCATGGCATACATTGCAAAACGTTTCATCCCAGTTTGCTCGTATGCAGTCATTTTAAATTGCGAGTAAAAAGAACTATCTTAATGGCATGTATAACTCGCGCCATCCATCTTGCACGGTGTAGAGCTCCTGGTTGCTGAAATTTTACGCCACGAGGTGGAACATCGCCCATGTAAATCACTCTCAATTCAAGAAGCTCCCTATAATCTGCTCGTGGTTGGATTTTGTCAAGATGATGTTTGCAGATGGTAACAATCTCTTCTTTCTCTGGTATATCGACATCTACGATATTGAAACGCTCCTTATCTATCGCCGCCCAGGACTTCTTGAAGCGCTGGAATAATATAATATCGGGTCCAGTTGTGGTACCATAACACTTATCGAAGACGGATGATATTACAATTTCATTGATATGGTGGCGGTAAGGTAGTTCTAATAGTTGTCTGTCCAGCTTTCCCACTTTTCAATTTTTTTTTAAAAGTATAGGTGATCGTGGTTTTTCCCATTATTTGGCACTATACTAGCACATTGGTACCATTTTTACAAAAATTGATCAATATTTAGGGGTCTCGCATCGACCTTGAAATTACTAGTTTTTTTAAAAAAATGCGTACTTTTTAACTTTTTACTGAATCAAGATAAATCATTAAGTAGGGATGTTTTCTGAATCCTCTTAATGAGAGAAGTCGTTTGGTGTGCCTGCCAATGTCATACGACTAACGGTTTAAAGGTTGTGCCTGTATACAGGTAATACCAATGTGCTAGTATAGTGCCAAATAATGGGAAAAACCACGATCACCTATACTTTTCAAAAAAATGAGTCACCATACCCGGGCGGAATGTATAATGTATATAGGTAATTAGAAAATGCACTATGCCTGTGCCACTGTAGGGTGTGTCAATTTGGGAGGTGAAAATTAATTTTTGCCAATTCCTTCACTGAGGGGTTTTAAAAATATGTTTTTGGATGTGAAGAATTCAAATCTGCTATTATTTTTGTGATTGCTCAACACTTAGCTTGGTAAATCTACGTTTGATTAAAAAGCACATAAATTGCTCTCGGAAAACAACATTTATTAATTTTAGCTTCTCAAAATGTCAGGTAATGCTATAAAAATTTTGGTTTCTCTGCATAAAACATATCCTAGTAATCATAAAGCATATCCTTGTAATCCTAAAACAACATTAGAAAGTAATGACATCAGTAAAAAAAAATATTTAAACAACAAGTTTCATCAAGTCTTGCTTTGATTCGTTCTTGGACATCAGCCGCCGACTTGCTTCTTGGCCTCTGATATAGCCCTCACGTTTCTCATGTGTATACAGTGTCTGGATTATCATTTCGCGGAATGCATACCATGCTAAGCGCTTGATGGTTGGCAAAACAGCATCCACTATAGCCTTCTTTTGCAGCCTAACTAGCCGCAGCTGAAACAAGATGTGGCGTGGGCCTTCCACCCAAGAGTGTTTTACTTTGATGTTGAACCAACAGGGGTAGTACACACCAACAATGTATTCCACTATCAGTCTTAAGTTGTTGAGGGTTTTGCCTTTAAGGCCATGTTTTGAAACCCATATGCGACAAAGCCTGTTTGCTGTTGTCAACCACCTTGAATGGCTCACTGGACCAATTTCAAGAAGGGCCAGATCTGTGGGAAGTTCTCCTGTCCTTATGGCCTGTGTGATCCTATACCCGTACGCTTGATCAGAAGAGAGCAGTGGCGGCTCGTGACTAAAAATTCTAGGGGTGCTGTCTCTATGAATGGGTTGAAATAATTACTGAAATAAAAGGATGAGCATTGAGCAATGAATAAAAGTTTCAAAAGTTATTGAAGAAGTTATTGAGTGAGCTCATCCTTATATTGTTCTTGATTATTTCAATTGTACATAAAAAATTTAGGGGTGCTGCAGTTTCGCAGTGCCTACCGACGAGCCACCACTGGTAGAGATCCTTTACGACATTGTCACTCAGTGAAGTAAGAGGCTCTCCAATTGAGAGTTTGGTGAATGAAGGATCAATTTCAAGTTCGGTTGCAGTGTCTAGCATCTTGCCAATGTTACCTGTCCACTTGTTGTTAGACAAGGTCTTCCCATCCAGTGCTGTGATCAAGTGTCGCAGGGGTAACTCGTTAGTGTGGAGGGCACAAACCAATCAGATCAGCTTACGGCAAAGCTTGACCTCTACCCAATGCATGGAACCACCCTCCCAGCCAGTGTTAACATTTGTAGAATCACCTCCAATAATCTACAAGATTATCAGCAATAACTTCAGCAGGTTTTTTTCTCGTTGAGCCTTTCTCAGGAGTGAAGTGGTAGAGATATCTTCCACCTGGCTCACTGCACACAGAATAATGCTCTTCTTTGATGATGCTGGGGAACTGACGATCTGAATTGTCTGCTTTCAGCATAACTTTAGTTGTATCTTGACGGCCGTCAAAGAAGATGCAGTCAATTTCACCCTTCTTACAGAGATCATCAAATTCCTGATCCAGGGATCTCATAACTTTTTCTTGGGCCCTCTTGACTTTATTGTGATCAACTACAAGTCTCTTGTCTTCTTCAGTGATCAAGCCAGCATCCATAAAGGCAGCAGTGGTGATGGCAGCTGTGGCACGCAGGCCAACACCATATCTGATGCTATGCATAGCAACATTAGGTATTTCTAATGTGTTGTACTCTGGCTTTTTATTGGAAGTTGAAGACGTGCTTGGTATTTCTAATGTCACTTCATAACTTCCATCCTTTCCATCTTGAGCATCAGCTATTTGTTCTTCATTTTCATCATCAGAGAAAATTATTTAATTTGATGGCATTGAAACATCCTGCTTACTTGTCTGCTTATATTCAGCAAGCCTTCTTCTTTCGTCTTCTTGCCGCTTCTGCTTTTTGACTTGTCTGTTGTGCTCAGGTTGATCTGGCAAGCCAATCTGATGTGGTCCAATAGAACCAGACTTGTCTCTCTGACCTTTAATGAAAGCAAGTTCCTTCACAGGGATCTTCATCTCCCTAGGGCATGTACAATTAATGTGAGTTTCGTTTTTGCAACCAGCATCTGCAAGGCAGCCAAATTCAGAGCAGAGAACAATTTTACACTTGCAACTGAGGATGTCAAAAAGCTTGTCAAGTTTTGCAATGAAAGCCTCTTTGACATGTAGCTTTCCTCTCCCAAGAGATATGTTTTTGGCCTGCCCCAGCTCTCTTGGATCTTGTTTAAGATTGTGACTCGTGAATTTACAACGGGGGCTACAAAAGAACTGTTTGCTCGTTCCCACTTTTCAAGCACTTTAGGGTAAATGTCCTTTGCAAGACTGGCTGCTGGGTAGTTTCTCACATCCTCACCACTTTGTTCTCTTAGCAGTAGCCCATATTTCAGAACGTCTCGCAGAGTTGGGAGTTCAGAGGGCAACAACTCTCTACCAGTTCCAATTAGGTTGCTCATATGTGTGAATGTCCCAGTCTTGTCCTCCTTTTAGAAGCCATTGTAGGTCAATTCCCACTGGTTAGGATGGTAGCACTGACGGACAAGTAATCTTCAGCACACTGATGAATATGTTTCAACCTGTGAAATAAGCAAAAACAGCAGTGCATTTTATATACAGCATATATAATTATTAATATAATAATTATTATATAATTCCACAAAAAAGTAAAAAAAGTCACTATTTTTATGTAGCTTCTTACCAAGCAAAACTAAATTAAATTAAATTAACAAAAATATCTTTAGAATTCCTAAGTCATGCTGCAACTTTTTAGCACCCCTCATATTTGGAATTTGAAAGTTGAAAAATTCGACACACCCTACCTGAGTGTGCCAGGTACCTAACCTATTTCTTTTTTTGCAGATCATAACATTTTGAAATTCTGTCTGAGTTCCTCATCCTTTGTCATGGACAAATCGATGGCAACCATAACTGGAAGACTCTTGAAGCCACAAATAGAGAGTCATCAAAAGGAAAGTCGAAAATAACATCGCTACCTTCTCTAAGATCGGCCTCGGAAATTTTTTTAGTTGGCCAACCGTCGTCCTCCATCAGTGGTAGCAAATTGCCAACAACACGGCAGGTTTTGCAATACTTCTTCAGTGTTATCCAGTACACTGCTAACAGGAAAGACGCATTCAAAGAAACCGTAAACAACGTCTTAAAGTTTTGGAACATGGCCCGCATTAAAACAATCACAAAGCTCAACTGCGAACGGAAGCTAGAGGCATTGTGGAAAGAGTGGCACTTACTCCAAAAGAGCAGAAAACGAGAAACTGACGCCGGAGGAAAACGGCAGAAGTTTTCGGACAGTGTGGACAAGCTGTGGGATATCGGAGCATCTGACGCTGTCGAAGATATAAAGAAGAATCGACTGCTGTCCGACAAGGACAAGAAAGAAGACATTGACTTCTACCTCGATCAACGTGGTCCTCGGGTGGCAACGATGAGCGGGAACGATAAAGTGGGAAGTGGCAGAGATCACGCTCCTGGTACTCGGGACACAACCACGCCGTGGCATTCACCTCATGCGCCCAGGAGCCTACCACCACGCAAGATGGATGGCTAAAGTTAGTATTTTCAAACAAAAATAATCTAGAGATAAGTTTAAATGTTATTCAAAGATAAACATTTCATTATAACGCAAACAAAGTAATTGGTAACAATAAACCTGTCTTACTTACAATGGTGCCTATTCTGTTTCAGGTCATCTACTACACAAAACTGCTGATGTTCAGTAGGCAGCTGGAGCTCGACGCCGAGCTGGTCGACAAACTGCACAGGATCGTGGTGTTCATCGCTCTTCTGTACGTACCAGCTTGGTTGGCGGCCCCTGTAGCAGCTGATGCGCCGTTGAATGACCTGGTACTATACCAGCGTTTTCTGAGGTATAGGGCAGTGGACCGCGAGGTGGCAGAAGCGTCACTGGCAGTGATGAGGCGGCACTTCTGGTATCTGAGGCCTCAGACCGTCATCTTCGCTCTATGCAGCAACAAGGTGGATGGCACTGTGAAGCAACAGATGGCAGAGAAGCTGTCCCACCTCCCTGTACCCAAAGACTTCACATACGAGAACGTCTCAGTCGACGAGATGACGCTACTCCCCGACCTGATCGACGAGTCCTCCTGGTTCTTATTTGCAGGTCTGAAGATGTATGGGTCTTCGTGGCTCACCCTGCCAACTGATAAGTGGGACGAGAACGAGGACTTTTGTCGTCTGAAGGATGTGATCTCTAATCTCCAGGTCACCAATGACGTCACTGAAAGAGGAGTCCAACTGATACAAGACTATGCGAACACGGTCACAAAGGACGAGGCACAGCTGCAGGATCTTCTGCAAGTGGTGGAAAAGAACCGGAAAGAGCTCGGCGACTTCAAGAAGTCATCACTCGCCACGATGACATAGCACAGAGGGACAACGTTGCAGCCAGTGACGTGTGATAGTGGTCAATACAATGCAAAAGTGATTGTTTAAGTTATTGTTTCTTTCTTCCTTATTTGTCTGCTATTTGCTGATTTTTTTGAAAAAGTATAGGTGATCGTGGTTTTTCCCATTATTTGGCACTATACTAGCACATTGGTATTATCTGTATACAGGCACAACTTTTAAACCGTTAGTCGTATGACATTGGAAGGCACACCAAACGACTTCTCTCATCAAGCGGATTCAGAAAACATCCCTACTTAATGATTTATCTTGATTCAGTAAAACGTTAAAAAGTACGCATTTAAAAAAAAAAACTCGTAATTTCAAGGTCGATGCGAGACCCCTAAATATTGATCAATTTTTGTAAAAATGGTACCAATGTGCTAGTATAGTGCCAAATAATTGGAAAAACTATAACCTATACTTTTAAAAAAAAATTGAAAAGTGGGCCACCCTATTGTACAAGCTCCATTCTTGATACCAGTGTTGCTAGTAGTTGTATCGAAACACATGACCTGCACAGACCGTGCAAATCTCAATCATCTAAGCATTCTATTACAGCTGTTGCAATTTGTTCACCTGTTCCTGAAACTAGCCTAGGCACTGCCAGAAGCTTAGACATTCCTTCCCCAGAAACAATAACAGGTAGTCTTCCTGTAGTATCATTTCCTGTGAGATCTGGAACTAATTTACCATCCCAATGAACAGTAAGAGGAATATCAACATTGAAGGAATGCTTAATATCGTCAGCGATCTTTTTGCGAATTTCAATCCTTCATGTCCAAGAGAAGTAGAAGCAGCTGACAGTACGACAACAGCATTGCGATCACTCATTTTTGTTCGGTCCAATGCCATAGACAAGTCAGGTGATACGATGTGTTTACCTCTACTGGACCGTCTCTGTTTATGCAAAGGTTGAGGGATATATGACGTACTCGGTTCTTCTTCGCTGCTGCTGCTGCTACTATTATAAGCAACAGCTACGCCCATTTTCTTTCGGTTTGCCTCTGGTTCTGCCAACCTTTCATTTGCTGCTTCTCTCTGACGTTTCCAGAAATCTTGACGTGCTAGCTTTTCGTCCACATTGCCCATGTAGCTTCTCCTTCCTTTCTCTCGCTGGGCATTTAGGAATGATTTATCTTCATCTATTGACATCATCTGCAAAGCATTTGCATGGGTAATATAGAAAAGATCATCTAAACATTTTTGAAAATAAGTTTCTTTTTTCTATTTGAGTCTTTGTACGCTTAGATTTTGATTTCTGAAGTGCTCTGAAACTATCGTACATTTTCTGAATCTTTGGCAGTGCATTGTATTCAGCTATAGTAGGTATTCTGGCCATTTCCCAAAATTTTAGGACCTCACAAAACACAAGTTTGGATGCCTCCTTCAAGGTCTTCTGATTCTTTGTTTGCTTGAAAATACGACGTAGCACATCTCCATTGGAAGGAAGTTTTCTTCCGGTAATCGAATAATTGGCTGACCAAGTAGCCATATTTCTGTTCTATTTCTTGTCATTGATGAGCTCGACATAATAAACAATTATTTAACAGTAATCTTAGATGAATGAGAGAGTGGTGACCACACAATGAAGGACACAATGGCACAACAACCTCGCTTGCCGTCTAAGATCAAACTGAGTCAGGTCTACCGCGTGATAACACCCTCACCCCCAACACCTACACGATGGATCAGTATGACCATATTAATGAACTGATTAGGCCTGAATCTCCAGTATAGCGTGGGAAAGTAATGAAACTGCATTTGTAGGCAACCTGCGACCTCAAGCATAAATTGAGTTATTTACTAATTATGACAATAATTTTGGGTGGGGTGGCGGCACCCCTCATAATATTTCAAATTAACTCAAATTTCTGTGGTGGCCTTTCCTTAACAGTGTTAACAATATTAAAGGGTAAGACATTATAATTTCAAAAAAAACATTTTTTTTTTTACCAGTAATATATATATATATGTCCGTGATAATCTAACAGTCAATAACTGGCAGGACTAATACGAGTATTTTTTTTTTTTAATCTCATTTTTGTTCTGTTTACTGCTATCTTATTTTGTGTTTCAGAGATTTCGTATCGTTATTCATTATAACTCTTCAATCCTTTTTGCTTTATAGTTTCTCTGAATTTCCTGTCCATGTTCAGTTTCTCAGTTCTGTATCTTATAAGAGTTGAAATTTCTCGGTGTTAAATTTCGTATTGTTGTCTTTGGTTAATTGTAAATTCCGTTCGTTTCTGTTAGTAGAGATTCTATATCCTCTGGGTTTCTTAATTTTCTGCTCATTTTTGTGCCATCAGCAGAGGATGTTACTGTGCTATCAGTGATAACTTCATCATCTATATCAATTAAAATAATTATTAATAGTAATGGAGAAAATAATGTTTTTTGTGGTACTGAAATACGGAGCTCCGATTCAGATGAAGATATTCCTTGAACTGTAACAACTTTCTGTCGTTCACTAAGGAATTTATATATCCATTTTCCTACTTTTCTTGTTATTTCCATATATTTCAGTTTATATGCTATGATTCCATGGTCACACTTGTCGAACGCCTTGGCAAAGTCTGTGAATATCACATCATAGTTTGCATTGTTTTCGAGTACATCAATAATGTTGTCATCATGTTCCATTAGTTGTGATAGGCATGAGCTTCCTGACCGGAATCTGTTTATCATTTAATTTTTGCCGGGTCTCCAAAATGTCATAGATTTTTTCTTTAACTATTCTTCCTAATATTTTAGGGAGATGAGATGTCGGCGACATCGGCCTTAGGGTTTTGCCTCAGATCGATCCCCTCCTTTATCAGGTGGAACTATGTTCGTTCTCTTCGGGATGTTCGATATTTCTCCTGTGTCCAGTGATCGGTTCCATATCTAACGTTGGGGTTTAGAGATATCATTTTTACAGTTTTTAATCAGTGTAGTGTTCTGCCCTGGCTGCTGCTGAGTGTTATATATATATATATATATATAATGAAACGCATATACAAGGGTCGGTACGAAAGTAATGCTTTGATTTTACTTTTCATAAAATATTCGAACAAAAGTTATGAAACATGTCTGGTATATTAATTCATCCATCCTTGCAGAGTGCCAAGATAATTTTTTACATGGTTCCCATAACAATCACCTAACTTTTCTATCGTTGAACCAGTTTAAGTATGTCGGATACATAAAACTCAGTCACATTTGCTTTACCAACTGCGGAAAGACTCCCGTCGCGTCATCTTCGTCTTCGAAGTGATGTCCATGCAGTGCATCTTTCATTCGGCCAAAATGATGGTAACGAAAAGGAACAAGATCAGGCTGTGCACGGGATGGGGAAGTACAATGCATCCAAACGATGGAATAGCCTCAGATATGCGCAGGCTGGTGTGCAACCTTGTGTTATCATGCTGACGCAGCACTATCCCGCGTTAAGGGGGTAGAATTAAATATGATATACTGTATATAAAAAACACAGTCAGCACCAGACCGGCTGGTCCCTACGATGCTGTTTGAGACGGTAGGTTTCAAGAATGGATGAAAATTTAAAAAAGAGTGAGAATTTTAAAGTAAATAGTGGATAAAACCGAATACAAATTCTACATTAGTTTTATGCGTTAACAAATGCTTTTAACTGAGGGTTTAAGGCTCGACAGAATTATTTTGAACTACGTTGGCTGGCAATCCATTCTACAAATTAAGTATTCAGTTGAAGGAAAATGCTTAGCTTCACTTGAATTAAATTGTTTACCCACTAATTCCAGACCATTACCGCGAGTTCTACAGATCTACAGAAGCTAAGGCTAACAAAGACCCTAAGATCCACTCTAAGGTTAGCCCGAGAGAAAGAAGAGAATAAGGGTTAAAAGAAGAGAATAAGGAGTTAAGTAAGTAGCAAAACCTATCATTCGTGGGTTAACATTCATTCAAAAAAGGAGAGAGAAAGACTCGCGATCATCATCCGCCGGCCACTGCCGACAAATCGGAAAAAATCGAAGAGAATAGGAAAGGGGTGAAAGATGAAAAGAAGTAAAATAAGAACGCTTACAAACCATGCAAACACAGTCTCAACTCTAAGAAACACTCATACCATGCAAACTACAGACATGCAAGTAAAGCGAGGATGAGAAAAGAACAAAAAAAAGAAGTATGAAAAGTATAACAAAAAGGGGGTTAGTTTACGCTACGAGCTACATCTAAGTTTGTGTTAGCCTAATTTTTTTTTTATATAATTTTGTTGCTGGCATATCACCGCTGGCATGTCACAAGCTGGCATTAATCGTCAACAGACTCAAACCTCGACCATTACCCCCAGAGCTCCTGTTGCTAATTGTTTTATTTTAAATGACGTTAATATTTTTAAAATGCCTATCTAAACGGTTTTTAAACATATTAACGCTGGTAGAGTTCACGACGGACGCGGGAAGATTATTCCATTTATCAATTACTTTAAACGTAAAAATGTTTTTAGCGATGTTAATAATGAAACGTCTGCCACGTAATTTAAATCCGTTATTACGAGTATTGCTATTATCGAAAATGAACAATTTGTCAAAATTTACGTTATCGATTTTATTAACGATTTTGAAAACTTCAATAAGTTTCCCCTTAATCTCCTAGTTTCGAGTGAATGCAAGGCTAACTCTCTAATCCTATCTTCGTAAGACTTGTTGCGTAGTGACGGAATTAGTTTCGTGGCGCGTCGCTGAACCCTTTCCAACCTATCAATATCCTCACGCAAATACGGGCACCAAAACTGAACGGCATATTCTAAGTGAGGCCTGACTAGGGACTTGTAAAGGGGCAATATAACTTAATATTCTTGGATTTAAATTCGAAGTTACGCGCTATGAAGTCTAACATCTTATTAACTTTTGCGCAAGACTCCAGGCACTGGTTCCTAACTTTTAAATCCTTAGATACGCGTACGCCTAAATCTACTTCCTCGTCAACGCTCGCTAACTGTCTATCGTCCATCGTGTACGTGTAATTATTATTACGAGAACCTATATGCAAAACTTTACATTTGTCTACGTTATATTGCATCTGCCACTTATCCGTCCACTCCATAATCCTATTACATCGTCTTGGAGCCTATTTCTATCGTCCACGTTAAGAACTTTACCGCCTATTTTAGTATCATCCGCGAATTTTGACACGTTACTGGTCAAGTTTACATCTTTGTCGTTAATATAGATTACGAATAGCAATGGGCCTAACACTGAACCCTGAGGCACACCGCTACCTACACATCCAGCCACCCCGATTCCCTGCCATTAACAACGACCTTCTGTTTCCTGGCACGAAGCCATTCCTCTAACCAGTTCAGGGGCGGATCCAGGAATTTAAGCAGAGGGGGGTCCAGTGTTGGTGGGGCTCGTTACTGATATGTCCTCGGCCTTGGGCCGAGGACGCGCGAGCGAAGCGAGCGCCAGGGGGGGGGTCCCCCCCTCGGTAGGAAATTTTCATATTTGAAGATAGCTTTAGATGGATTTGAAGTATATTCCCGTTATCAAAATCCTGCTTGTTCACACACCCAGGCCAGGTCTGAAATGTCTCAGGATCGGACATAAACTTTTTTTTCTTTATTCTTTTTAAGGAAATTAATTTTGTGGCAACCGGGATACATGCACCTTAAACCATTTTAAGTCTTCAGGTCTTATTTTTCATATATAGGAGCAAACAAACGCAATCGAAAAATCGTTGGTCACCGTGAGCAGGGCGGGGTCCGGACCCCCTCGACCCCCCCCCTGGATCCGCGCCTGCAGTTAGCTACCTGACCTCGTATACCGTGCGATTAGACTTCGCAATTAATCTTCTATGCGGAACTGTATCGAACGCTTTTTTAAAGTCAAAATATATAACGTCAGCCGCTATATGCCTATTTTATTCGCGCACTATTTCGTTATAAAACTCTAACAAATTAGTTAAACAAGATTTATGGCGTTGAAACCCATGCTGACTCCTATTAATCAAATCGCGACTTTCTAAGTGATCGACGATACGATCCCTAACTACGGATTCCAAAAGTTTACCGACAATTGACCGTTAAGCTAATGGGCCTATAATTGCTAGCTACTGAGCGGTCGCCTTTTTTAAAAATGGCGTAACATTAGCTAATTTGAAGTGTTCAGGAATAATCTTCGCTTCCAGTGACTTGTTAAGTTTTTGTTAAGGGGCCTACGATAACGTCTTTCAAATATTTCAAATGTCTAGGATAAAGCGCGTCAGGGTCTGGAGCTTTGCTAACTTTTAGCTTATCGATATAATGCGCAATCTCACCCTCGTAAACAGTAATTTCATTCAAAATAGTCTCGCTACTAAACAGAACGATATCGTCTACGTCGGGGACATTATTTACCTCTTCTACGGTAAAAACTGTAGCAAAAAAGTTGTTAAAAATACCGGCCATCGCCTGAGCGTCGGAAGCCAAAGCGCCGTTAGCATCCACTGGAGGGCCTATGTTATCTTGTATCGGCTTTCGATTATTGACGTAGTCACAAAACTTTTTCGGATTATGTTTACCATGTTGCTTTCTTTGAGTAAACGTTCAGTCCCGTTCAGCATACCTTCAAACACGCGCTTCTCCCTCTATTCCTCACTACACATACGAGTACATGCATCTTACACACTACACAATCTTTTCAAAATTTATATAAAAAACGGCATCATTGAGCCCTTGGAGACCTTGTTTTTGGCTCTCTCCTCTTCTATGGAGGGGTCACTTTTACGGGTGCTTGCCCTTGGTCCCCCTCCTTTCTACATAAAAAAAAGGCTTTTCGTCTGTGTCGACTGCCATTTGTGTAAGGAGCTTTAAAGTTGAAGAAAATCCTTTTTAAAAAAGTTTTCAGTATTTGTAACTTTATTTATTGCTATATATATATATATATATATATATATATATATAACTTGGTTGAATGGTTTGTTCTTAGGGAAGCGTAGCTTAGCGAGGAATACGAGGACGAAAAGATGGTACATGTTTATTTACAGACGTTTCGGAAAGATTAAATTTTCATAATCAGTGCTAAAAAGTTTAAAATCAAATAAAAATAAATAAATATAATGAACAAAAACATACACTATATTAAAATGAACGTGCGAAAATTAGCGACAATTAAAAATGTAATTACATTATGCATTAAATTAAAATCAAAGATGAAATGATATAAAGTATAGAAGTGTGGACATTAAGCAAAATATAAAACAGTTAAAAAATGAATCAAAATTTGAAGAGGATCTTACCAAATTGTTAACGTAGTAAGGGACTAATTGTACAGAGGATTGGGAATGGTTGCTTGTTGGAAAAATCCATATTGGAAAGGACGGAGCCAAGAGGAGTAATGGTGGATTTCTTTTCAGTGTGAGAGTTTATTTGGCGATGTTTAGGTTGAAAGCGGAACTGTAGTCGTTGAGGGTTGGTTGAATACTGAGTATACAAAGGAACTCAAGAATACGGAGGTCGATTATATATATATATATATATATATATATATATATATATATATATATATATATAGTTACGATAGAAATGTTCTTCGGGAACCTTATCCTCAATAGGAATATGAAAACAAGAGATACGACTCTCAACATTTATTGGCCAAACGTTTCGGTCCACTCAGGGGCCATCTTCAGTGACTAAATAGAAGCATCTAAAAATAATCATAAAACTAAAGTAAATACAAATGTCAAACTGTACGATAATAAAATCTAACACAAAAAAAGTTAAAAAATTGTTAAAAAACTATCTGGATTATAAAACAAAATAAAAGTAAAATTAAAACAAACTTAAATTTCAAAAATTAAAAGTTTAAAAATGTTAAGTTTAAAATTTAAAAATGACTAACCTGGATGGTAAAAGTTACAAATAACAAGTGGAGAGAAAGGAAAAAACAACAAGTTAGTGCGTTGGTTGCGTTTTAAAGGTGTTGGTTGGTTAGGAAGTATGTAATTTTATCGAGGAAAGGCTATCGTTTAGTTCAGGATTTAATTTCTTGATAAAAAGGGATTCTAAAATTTTAAGATCAAGTGAATTAGGAGCAGACGACAAAATAGCAAAGGAGTCCTGGGGGCACGGGTGGTCATGGGTCTCTGAATGATGCCGAATAGCAGAGGATTCAGGAGTGGAAAGAGGGCGAGAAGTTCGATAAGAAAAACCCAAATGCTTCGAAATCCTAAGTTTTAACTGTAGGGCAGTCTGCCCCACATAACGACTTTGGCAGTCGCAATGTATATAAATAAATAACAAAGGATCTCAAAAGCACGGGGAGGTGATCTTTATGGCGAAAAAAGGATTGCAGAGAATTGGAATTAGAATTAATGATTATAAAGTCGCATTGAGGGAAGTGTCTGTCCAAAATAGAGTGGACATCTTTATTAAGTTGAAAAGTTAGTTGGTCTAAAAATGGAAGCTTAAGATAAACCTTCTGTTTCGGAACCGTGGAGTGAATTATTTTAGGTGAATATAGGTTATTTAAAAATTTAGAAATTAAAGCCTCAAAAGTCAAAGTACAATAAAAATTATAGTTGAAAAATCTCTTAAGATACTGAATTTCTAAGTCAAATAAAGACCAACTTGAACAAAGGTGATAGGCTCTAAAAATACGACTTTTAATACTAGCCAGCTTAAAACTAAGTGGAATATTGCTGAAAAAATGAGTACCGAGTTGGGTAGTAGTTGGTTTTCTGTATACTTGTGTTGAGAAGCCTATACTGTGTTTATTTATGGTAACATCAAGAAACGAAATTTTATTGTGTTCTACTTCCATAGAGAATTTAATATTAGGATGCTTAGTATTAATGTAATTTAAAAATAAAGGGGCATGATCTTTATGCTTAAAAATGACAAAACAATCATCTACATAACGTTTAAATAAAATAGGTTTAAAATCAAGCGGGCAATCCCTCAGCCACTTTTCCTCGTGAAAACAAAGAAAACTGTTAGCAAAGGACGGACCAAGGGGCGAACCCATTGCCATTCCCTCGTGCTGGTGGAAAAGTTCCTTATTAAAAAAGAATATAGTATCCTGGACTGATAACTTTAAAAGTTTTGAAAACAATTGTCTGCTTAATCCCAAAATGTCATTAGTAGAACCAAACAAAGAATTTATAATAATATCACAAGTTTCTAAAACAGGTACATTGGTAAACAAAGACTGAACATCAAAGGAAGCTATGAAACAATCCTTAAACTTCAACTTGGTGACACAATCAACAAATTCAAATGAATCTTGCAAAGTGAAATGAGAACGTGTGAGAGGGTCTATAATAATTGGGACCAAAAATTTTGCGAGGTTATAACTGGTGTGTTTATGGCTGCTAGAATGGGACGAAGCGGAACTCCAGGTTTATGGTCTTAGGTAGGCCATAAACAAACCCTGGGCTAGTACCTGAAGCAAAAAGCTTATCGTAATAGTCAATCAAAAGCCCACGACTTTTGAGAGAACTCAAAAAGTTGTTGATTCTGTCCTCCAGTTTCACAATATATTTAAATGGATCAGTCTGCAGTTTCAAAAACTTAGTAGAATCAGAAAGTAAATTATACATTTTATTTAAATAGTCTTGTCTGTCTAAGACAACAACACCTTTACCTTTATCAGGCTTACAAATAATTACATTCTTATCCCTTACATTCTTATCCCTTATCCCTTATCCCTCCTTCAGGTACTAGCCCAGGGTTTGTTTATGGCCTACCTAAGACCCATAAACCTGGAGTTCCGCTTCGTCCCATTCTAGCAGCCATAAACACACCAAGTTATAACCTCGCAAAATTTTTGGTCCCAATTATTATAGACCCTCTCACACGTTCTCATTTCACTTTGCAAGATTCATTTGAATTTGTTGATTGTGTCACCAAGTTGAAGTTTAAGGATTGTTTCATAGCTTCCTTTGATGTTCAGTCTTTGTTTACCAATGTACCTGTTTTAGAAACTTGTGATATTATTATAAATTCTTTGTTTGGTTCTACTAATGACATTTTGGATTAAGCAGACAATTGTTTTCAAAACTTTTAAAGTTATCAGTCAGGATACTATATTCTTTTTTAATAAGGAACTTTTCCACCAGCACGAGGGAATGGCAATGGGTTCGCCCCTTGGTCCGTCCTTTGCTAACAGTTTTCTTTGTTTTCACGAGGAAAAGTGCTGAGGGATTGCCCGCGCTTGATTTTAAACTATTTTATTAAACGTTATGTAGATGATTGTTTTGTCATTTTAAGCATAAAGATCATGCCCCTTTATTTTTAAATTACATTAATACTAAGCATCCTAATATTAAATTCTCTATGGAAGTAGAACAACACAATAAAATTTCGTTTCTTGATGTTACCATAAATAAACACAGTATAGGCTTCTCAACACAAGTATACAGAAAAACCAACTACTACCCAACTCGGTACTCATTTTTTCAGCAATATTCCACTTAGTTTTAAGCTGGCTAGTATTAAAAGTCGTATTTTTAGAGCCTATCACCTTTGTTTCAAGTTGGTCTTTATTTGACTTAGAAATTCAGTATCTTGAGATTTTTCAACTATAATTTTTATTGTACTTTGACTTTTGAGGCTTTAATTTCTAAATTTTTAAATAACCTATTCACCTAAAATAATTCACTTCACGGTTCCGAAACAGAAGGTTTATCTTAAGCTTCCATTTTTAGACCAACTAACTTTTCAACTTAATAAGATGTCCCACTCTATTTTGGACAGACACTTCCCTCAATGCGACTTTATAATCATTAATTCTAATTCTAATTCTCTGCAATCCTTTTTTCGCCATAAAGATCACCT